>JAKSZP010008103.1:0-136635 GCA_022478985.1 Massospora cicadina | reverse complement strand
ATTTGATTAGTGCTGATCCTTTTGCCTGATCTGATGCTCCCCACATTGTTTTTTCAAATAGCTTGAGAAAAGAGTGAACGTTCCCATCCCTATCAAACTTTGAAAAGTTCAATAGTTTAAAGTCATCTTGCCTTGTTTTGAGCGTAGGTGTTGCACTTCTTCTAGTACTTGAACACCTTGGTGTAGCATCTTTAGATTCATCCCTCTTTCCCATTAGAGAGTATTTGGTGTCATGATTGATGCCAAAACTTTAGGCATAGGACAGATGATTAAATGTTAGTTTCTGCATTGGTGTTGATTTCTGATGATTCAATTTCATTATATTGCTCCAAACTGCTGGAAATTGATACTTAAATTCAGCCCCTAATCTTTTTTCAATTGTTTTTTGGCCAAATGGACAGAGCTTTTTTCATTTCTCTATTTTCAAGGATGTATGAGCACTGGTAGCTTCACTTTTTGAGGGATTCAACTTCTTTTTTAAGTTTTTATGTTACTTTTTGAATAAAGCTTGATTGGACGTTATTTTAAATATATCTTTTCCATACTATCTAAACTGAAATTTGCAGGTTATAAGGAGTTTTGTGAAAATCTTTTGATAAGCAGGTGCTACAAAGGCTACAAAAGTTTTAGTTCCATGTCTCTAGTAAAAATTGACACAAATGCATTGAAATTATTAATTCCATTGTTATAGTTAACTCCAATTGGAAATACAAAATCCTGTATGAAAAGAGACCAAAATAAGACCACCTAGTGCTAAAAAAATAGGTCAAAATTAGGCTACGCAAGACAAAAATTGTGGTACTTTATTAGTTAGAAATGAGGGATATTTATAGGGGAAGATTTAGTAGTTATGTGTGAGGATTTTTGGGATGCACCTGAGGTAAAATCTTTCCTATTAGATGACCAATATTGATGATTATTATACTTGTGATGGCCAAATTTGATAAAATTCTTATTTGATGAGACCGATTTTCTTATATAATTTTCTGCCTCATCAGATAGCTTAGCATCATCCTTCAGAGAAATTTTGATATTTCCAAAGTGTTGATCGTTGGTCTATCCTAGAATTGGATATCTCTGATGTAGATTTTACAATCTCATTAGACTGAGATATCAAATCTCAATCTTGAGTAACTTAAGTCATTGTAGTTGAATAACCAACAATGCCCCCCTCAAGTTTTTGTCTAGAGGGCATATACATATAAAGAAATCTAATATGCACTCTATTGATAAAAGTACCAGTATCAATTGCTGCAATGGAGTATTCAATACCCCAATGATAAATAATATGGTATGGACCAGCCCATAAGGTGTCAACTTTGTGAACCCTTCCTCCCAGCCTATGGTGATAGAAGAATACAAGATCTTTGACTTGATATTCTAGTAGCGTAGGTCTACTAGCGTTGGTTCTTGTTCCTTCCTTTAAGGTGGTAGCAGCAAGGGAACTTGAAGCTAAAGCTTGTACTTGAATGATTTCATCAGCTAGTCTCCTCATAGCTAAATCAGTAGTTTGGGGGTAGCTTCCTCAAGTATAGGTTGTACACTTGAGGGGAGGATAGGATCCCAACCATATAAAGCTTTAAAAAGAGACATTCCAATTATATGATGGTAGCTAACTCTATAGGCTAACATCACACTAGGCAAATAGAGATTCCATCTACTAGGGTCATTGGAAGCCATATTTCAAAAAATGGATACAAGGGTACCATTTGCTCATTTGATCACAACATTAGTAGAAGGATTATATGGAGACGTAAATGACTGATAGGTACTCATTAATTTAGTAAGCTTGGATATCACCTGAGAAATGAAGTTGGTTCCACCATCTGATAACAGGACTTTCAGGCTACCATGCCTGGTGAAAACTTGCTTAAAAAGAAAGGACGCTGTAGCCTTAGCGGTGACCATGGAAACTGAGATAGCTTCAATCCATTTAGTAAAATGGTCAATAGCTAACAGAATATATTGATATCCATAAGTGGCAGTGGGGAGAGGAACTACCATATTGTTACTCAGTAGAGAAAGGTTTGGAAGGTCCCACAATTTTGTGTTGGAACATTAGATTTCACCACGTTGTTGTTGGTAAGTGAGACAAGACTCCAACACATAGTGTACAGATTCCAGCATGTTATCCCAGTAACAATAATTTCTCAACCACTGTAGGGTCTTAGCGACAGCTCCATGCCCTACAGTTTGGTGGGCCTCCATAATAGTATCAGTCCTTGCAGAGGGCCAAATAAAGGGCAACCACTTAAATCCCAACTTTTTGTATAATAAACCTTCTTTAACCTGAGTATCTTCAGTTAAGGATTGTAAATTTGATATAACATCCTTAGATTCCCTGTACCAGAGCTCAGGTCTACCAATCAAGTTACAGATGCTATCCTTAGCAGAAAATAATGTTAGAATATGCAATTGAGAAAGTCTATCAGAGTGTTGATGAATAGCTCCAGCGCAATGATGAATAGTAAAGTCATAATTCTGGAGCTATAAAGCCCATCTAGCTAAGCGCCCATCAGGATCCTTCATTTGTTGCAACCACTTCAGGGAAGCATGATCCGTGATGATAGTGAAATGCTTGCCATAGAGGTTAGGGTGGAAATGCTTGATGACAGAAAAAACTGCAAGGCATTCTCTCTTTGTAACACTATAATTGCATTCAGCCTTAGAAAGGGTTTTACTACAATATGCAATGGGGTGATCAAACAGGTTTGTATCATGTTGAGCCAGAATGGCTCCAATAGAATATCACTGGTATTGGTAAATAGTATAAAAGGCTAGGAAAAATCAGGATGGGCTAAGATTGGTGCACTCACTAAGGCTTGGTGCAACAGATCAAAGGATTGCTGCTGCAAGTTCTTCCCATATAAATGGGACTTTCTTGTGCAAAAGGTAGACTAAAGGCTCCGCAATCTCCACAAAATGAGGGATGAATTGTCAGCAATAACCAAACATCCCTAAAACACTTGAATATTGCGCAAGCTTTTAGAAACAGGCATATCCAAAATAGCTTGTATCTTAGTAGATAAGGGTAAAATCCCCTTGCAATTAACTTTATGACCTAAGAATTCCATCTCAGTCTTAAAAAAGGCACACTTGGATGACTTTAGCTTAAGTGAAGCACGATGCATCCAACCAAAAACTTCCTTTAAATGAGCCAAATGCTCATTAAAAGTGTGAGAAAACACAGTTACATTGTCTAAATATACCAAAACACAAGAAAGTTTAAAATTCCTAAACAAGCCATTCATGGCTGTTTGAAAAGTAGCAGGGGCATTACAAAGCCCCCGCAGCATACAAGTGGGCTCAGATAACCTCTCACTAGAGATTAAGGCATATTTTTGCCAATCTTCTGGAGCCAAGTCAATTTGTCAATAACCACTTGCAAGGTCCATAGCTGAGAAGTATTGTGATTCAGACAATAATCTCAATGAATAATCAATGTGAGGTAGAGGATAAGAATCCTTTTGGGTAACAGCATTGAGCCAACAATAGTCCATAACCACTCTATGGCCCCCATCTTTTTTTCAAATGAGTAATAAAAGAGAAGCCCATGGACTTTTAGAAGGTGTTAACAGCTCCGCATCAAGGAGTTGTTTCAATTCCACTGAGACCTGAGCCTCCTTGACTTTAGATTTGCAATATGGTCAAGCTCAAATAGGGGGAGTATCCCCAGTTTTCACCTGATGCTGCACATCTTTCATTAGTCCAAAATCTCCAGGACCTTGAGCAAATATATCCTCATACTCTTCAATCAGAGCCTCAGCTTCATGCTATTGTTCTGGAGTGAGTGAATCCCCAAATTTTGATGTCAATTCTAGCAACAATAAGGGGCTCTTCCAGCCCAAATTCACATAAATCTCCACATCCTGACAGGAATAAAATTTAACTCACAGGAGTAGGCCACACATAGGTGATGGGGTTATTGCAATTCGATTGCATAGGTCAAGAAGTGAGATTAGCTAGTAGAGCTAAAACAGCCCCATCATAGGCAGGTTCAAGGATACCAGGGCATGGTAAAGCCTCCAAATGAGATGGATTTTGATTACCAAAAATCTCTAATACATGATCAGTGGGTACAATTACTTGTACTCCCATATCAATGATGACTTGAGCTTTTGGGGAAATGTTAATTGGAGAGTTAGAATATAACGGCATTTCCTCAGAGGCACAAGCTGACAGAGGTGGAAGTATAGTCCATGATCCAAGATTCAGTACTCAAGGCAAGAGATATAGTGGAGTATTCCAATAAGCAAACACATCACCTAAGTTTGCCTTTGCTATTGGGAACATCTTGTAGAATTAAAGGTACTTGGTACCCAATTAAAGAAAGGTAATTGTCCTTAAGGCTGATTATTGCATAAAATTAATGGGAAATTTGGTTCCCTAAGAGCAAGTCATAGCAGTTATTATTCAACGCTACCGCAGGGGCTGACACAACCAACTTTCCAAAGCGCATTGGAAGAGAGGAGTAAGCTCCTATATGTTTAGTGTAGAAAGGACCAGAAGTTCCATAGTCTTGAGAATGGTTTAAGTTCAGTGCCAATTTGATTTTTTCATAAGCCTGGATGAGATTACATTGATGGGCGATCCCATATCAATAATAGCCAAAACTTTCACCTTATGAACTATGACTTCCACCTGGTCATATCAGTGCCAAAGTTTGGGATTGAAAACACCAAGAGATTAGTCAAATAAATTGAATTAGAAGAAGAATAAACAGAAGCATAAGCAGAAATGGTATCTTTGTTGGCTAATTTATCAGGGACATCAAGCTCACCAGGAGTGGATATCACATAACAATCTGTAGAAGAGTTAAAAGGTTTTGATGGAGGAACAGGAGGTAGGTCAGCACATGGAGCCTCATGCCCTATGCTGCCTTCTCTTTTATGACTCCTTCGCTTGCTTTTTCAACATTGAGATACCACATGACCTATGAGACCACAATAAGTGCATGGCTCCTTCTTTGGTTTAGGTTTGGGTTTAGGTAGCATCACATAGATATTAGAACGAGGGTTATTAGTGTGGGTCTTGTGTACCACACCATTAGGAATCTCCATGAGGGCTTCTTTGATGTCGATAATGGATCTGAAATTACTTTTAAGTGATTTCAAATGTAGTAATAACTGACTACACTTTTCTTTTTCATAACAATAACATCAGTTACCAAGATTTGATTTAAGAAGATAGATTTTGATAATCACACAGGTGAGATGAGCGAATTTTAATAAAACCCAACAAAACTGGGTGAAAGTCATATCAGGCAATGTCCAAAACGGTGCACCCAAAGGCAAAAAACGCCTGGAGGGGGACCAGGAGCCAACCCCACCAAGAAACCCCAAACCCAAACACCGCCCAGGTTTGTGGAATTCACAACAAAACAAAACCAATAAATGGAGATACAGTACACACAGCCCCTATCAAAAGTGGAACATGGGCTCTGACTTTTCTTAGGGGTCAACTCCTCAACTCTGTGGGAGAAGGTAGGTGAGGCACAGGCCTCCCTCTTTCCTCATGCAGTACACAATACCACCCACACCATCCACTGTGGCTGGATCAATATGGGTTTCAAGACTTAAGAAGATGTAGACGCCACAGCAAAAGTATGTGTCAAAATTTGCCTACATGAGGGCAAACACATTGTGCACACTGCGCACACCAGATGGAACAAAGCAAACACTGTTCATATCTTTTGAATTGCTTCCCACCAACCTCCCCCATAAGCTAATTGAAGATGAACTCCAATTTGGCCTCCAAAGCTATGGAGAAATAAACAACTTGAATTACAGCATTTCCACCTGATGCCAAACCTGTGCACAGAAAAGGCAATCGCTGTAATTGAACTGGTCCCCAGCGTGGCTGAAAATTTAACTAAAATCCCACGCACCGCGATATTCCACCTCCCAGACAGGGGAGTTTCAAAACCTTTCCGCATCACAACAGAACCCGCACCCCCATCTGCAACCATTGCACCGCACTGGGGCACAAGGAGCATGTGTGCCCCATGAAAGAGGGCATCATGGCCCTGGACTTTTGCGATGACGCCATGGACAAAGATGAGGACCCCTTCAGAAGAATGGTTGACGTCAACCACGCTTTCTTCTGGGGTTAGGATGGACACTACGTCCTCATTGACCCAATCTTACCCAAAATACACAAACAGGTACAGAAGGCCCACAAGCAGGCAGTGGCCAAGGCCGCATCTCTCTCAACCTCCTTCATCAACCCAAACTAAATCCAGATGGACAAGGAGGAAATCGTCCAACCCAGCTAATAAGAAACTAATTCCCAAGCCAGAGCAACTATGGAAAATGTGATCTGAACCAAACAGCCAGATTGGTCAAACCATACAGAAATTTTTCAAGCTGACAGAATCACCACGTGATCCCAATCAAATAAACCTACTGGGACATTACAAATCCACTATGGATGCGCTGACAGGGCCCAGAGCACCAAAATCAAACCCCAAAACATTGGGAGCCAATCAGAGCACCAACTCAAATCAACCAAAATCACGTGTGGAAAAGCTTAGTATAATCCCCAATCACAACAATATCTGCATGAAATCATTACAAGGTAAGGAGCTGGAAGCCTTGGAGTGGACTGGATCAATCACATGGAGCAAGTCCAAGGTAATGAGTGGGGGACTAGGGCCAGAAGGCCCACCCAACTGCTCCTGAGGCGCCGCGGGCACCTCAGTGTCAATAGGGATGCTAAAATTGCAGGAGCCAGGGATCAAGTGTCCTGAGCCAAAAAACTGGACTTCCTGCATAAACCCTCAGTAGACATCTTGGCCATTCAAGAGATCCACTGTCTATAGGGGGAAGAGGGATCCTGGGCGGCCAGGGTCTCACCGTCCCAGTCTATATGGATGTCCCACTGTGGGGTGGTCATCCATAATAATAACAAAAAATTAAAACTCCTCAAATCCTCATTGTAATTAGACAGCTGCATCATAATTGCTAGGATTGCAAACCAAGAGGCCACACTGTTGATAGCCTGTATCTATGCACCATGCACCACATCTGAGCAGAAACAATTCCTCATATCCATCCTAATGCTCAACCTCCCACCAGACACTATCATGTTGGGCAATTATTAACTGTTGGGATGATCCCACTACAGACTGATGGACCAACCACAGAGGATACCCACCGGGACACTCTGAGTTTCATGCAATGAAGGCATCCCTTGGTTTGTATGACACCCTCCCCCCAGGGCTCCACTCCTCCTCCACATGACCTGCCCCAACATATGCAAGAATACGCTCATCTTGATGAGCCACATTGACCACATCCTCACACCAAAATCCTGTCACTCATTCATTACTAACTTTTCCAAAAAAAATTAATTTCTCTGACCATTGTCTGGTTTTGGTGCAGTTCACACCAACCAGGACTCAAACGCGGATGACGCCCTGGAGGAAGCTATACCTGGAGAACATAAAACTCCCCAAAATTTCTGAATGGGTCAAGCATGAAGCTTCAAACCCAAAGTTCATTACCCCATTTGCTTTGGATCCCATTGAATCTTGGGAAAAATTTAAATCTGAACTAATAAACAAGAACCGCCATATTGCTTCATGCAAATACACCGTGGATACTGCCACAATCAGACGCACCCTGGTGGAACTCAAACACCTTAAACTAAACACCCTGAAAACTGGATACAGCCTGAACTAGGGGTGCAAATGGGCAGCAATTTCTGCCCGCCTCAACGCCCTCATCCATGAAAACCAACACAGAATCAAAGTATCATGGAAAGGTAAGCACATAAGAGAAGGCAAGACCTTCTCAGCGTTCTTCTTCCACCAATACCACTCCTGAGGCAACCTGCCTTAGTGCACACAGGTCTTCAAAGCCGACAGAAATGTGGTAACTGGCCCAATGGAGATCAAGGCAAAATCCACCACTATTACACTGAACTTTACCATATACCCCACCCAACACCCAAAAAATGAAATTTTTTTACACTCCACCGGAATACAGAGGGCACCGCCAGACTATAGTCTCCTAAACCTGATAATGCAGGAGAAGCTCTGGAATAAAGTCCGCAGTACATCATGTAGGAAATGCCCAAACCTGATGGGATACCCTACAAATTCTACAAAACATACTTTAAACAGATCGCCCCCCTCCTCCTAGCATCTATGAACCAGTGCTTGCTGGAGACCCTATCCTCCCAGGAGGCTAGGACTCCTATGTCATTACCCTATTCAAAAAGGGAGACAGACTGGACCTGGCCAACTGGCGCCCAATAGCACTCTCTAATACTGACACTAAACTACTCACAAAAATTCTAGCCACCAGACTGGGAGCACTAGCCTCAAAAGCCCTATCACCCAACCAATTTGGTTTTACACCAGGGCGCTCAATCTGGTCTAACATACACTCTGTCACCAATGTATGCCAATCCAAAGTGACAGGTACCCTGGTATTCCTCGACCAGGAGAAGGCGTATGACCGCGTTAGCTGGCCATACCTAAAAGAGTGCCTACATGCTTTCAACCTCCCACCCAGGTTCATCAACTGGGCAATGCTCCTCATTGAATTTGCATCAATGGCGGTATGTGTCCCAGGTTTCCTGAATGACAGGATCACCCCATGCAGAGGGATCAAGCAAGGGGACCCCCTCAGCCTGCTACTGTACAACTTCAGCTTTGACCCACTTCTCCACGTTGCTGACTCACGCCTCAGGGGCATAACTGCGTCAGGCCAGCCCCCTGTCAAGATACTAGCCTTTGCAGATG
Source organism: Massospora cicadina (assembly GCA_022478985.1). NCBI lineage: Eukaryota > Fungi > Entomophthoromycota > Entomophthoromycetes > Entomophthorales > Entomophthoraceae > Massospora > Massospora cicadina. The sequence goes on along the minus strand of JAKSZP010008103.1, from coordinate 127,886 downwards.
ACTGTGTAACAGATATAGCTGACAACAGCAACGCCCAACAGCTGGAGTGCACCCTAGAGGAATACTCCACAGTGAGCAGCGCATTGCTTAATAAACTGAAAACCAAAATTATCCTCCTTAGCAAGTACACCACCAACTGGACCACATCCACCACCACACACAACCCAAGACGCGAAAACTCGCTCGCCCTACCCTTTGCATCACCCCCACCACCACCCCTGTCCGCCACCTTGGGATATGGTTGGAAACAGGGGGGTATGCAAGCAAGATGATTGAAAATAACCTGCTACAACAAGTATCCAACAGAATCACCTCCCTCAAGGGTAGATCCCCTGGGTTAACGGGGTGAGTGGCAGTTGCCAACTAGCTCATCCTCCCAAAGCTGTGGTTCCCCACACATGCAATCCCCTTCTCCCCCACCTTTATAACGTCATTCTGTGCGCTCATCCAGAGTTGGCTGTGGCCTGGATCCCGCCCACCAGTACAGGTTGAGATGCTGTATGGCCCACTCTCCAGTGGGGGCATGGCCTGATAGATTTTGAGCACCATGCCAACTGCATCCTGGGCACCTGGATAGAGGAAGTGCTAACCCTGGACCCCCTGCAACAGCACTGTTCCAGGGCAGTGAGGACCAACTTCGCGCAGGCACTCAAAACACCTAACCCGCACCATCCTTCCAGCTTACTAATGTACATCGCTAACTGCCCAAATGCAATGGCCCACATGGAACCCACCTCACTTTGAGCGCCTTCTCTGAACCATCTGCTTCATGGGGTGGACTGTCGCTACCACTGGTACAGTGCAGGGAAGGGGATGACCCAAACCATACTTTATGTTACAAAAGCCTGAAGACCACCCCTACAGAGATATACTCACATTGACCCCATCCATCGCCAGAGTCAACTACCTAGACACTTTGGATATCCCCTATGACCTATCCACACAAAAGGCAATATGAAGGATGACACACCATCCACTCTTCCAGCTGAGGGTAAGGACCAACACCTGGTGCTGCCTAAGAAGAACCTACAGAATGGCGGACCGCTCCCACTCATTCCACGCAACCTGTACAGTATGTGGAGGAGAGGGCTCCCTACACCACCGCCTAGAAACCTGCCCCCCATCCAAAGCCATATGGCGAGAAGTTGCACGCCTGATCAAGATCCAATATGGCCAGGATTTCTCTATCTCAAAGAGCCTTCTCACAATCTGACTTTTGTCCCCAATCCCATCCACCCTGCGAACCCTATTGATACCCATTGCAATGTGGACAATCCACACTATTGCCTTGGATGCGTTCAAGGGAATGGTCCCTACCATCCATGAGGTTGTTAATAGGTTCCACGTCCATTTACTGGAGCATTTCCAAGCCTGGCTCTATGTGCATATGAGACTAAGACACCAGAGACTCATAAACTCATGGTTTTCGCTCTGGTTCCTTCACATGGACCCCTTCCTCCACACCTGCTTTATAGTGGAGGCAACCCCCCTGGAATAGAGCACCACTCCCCCCACACCTGCCGTCCCAGATGGCAACAGGGGTAACCTGTGTATCCCGGGGTGCCCAATCATATCTAGTCATCGCTTTTCTTCTCCTCCACCATTTCCACACACATATTGGTAATGCCCATCCCCTGGTTGGCTTGCCTCAGTTAAATAATAAACAAATGTAGTAGTAACTAAGTGCAAGAAGTGAATGCATTCATTACAGACAACATGGCATCATCTATGGTAACTCAGTTGCAAGTGGCAAGAGTCTAAGCCTCATGGTAGGATCTTTTAGAATTTCTTGAATAGACTCTCCTCATTTGATTTGAATACTCATAAAGGCTTGCTTTTGGTTAGAAAGGATTTGATCACTCCCAAATTCCTTAATAAGGGCGGTCTTCACTTAAGCCCATGTATTGCAAACCTTCAGGTGAGGAACCATGATTTCTTGTGTGAACTGGCTTAAGCAAGAGGTAATATGCTGGAATTTCTGTTGATCTTTTACCCCGTCCATTGCATGCTCATAGACAAAGAGAAATGAATGGATGCTACCTTCACCAGGCTCAAACTTATCCTTAAAAGTAGGTTTAAAGGTAGTGGGCTCATTACTCAAAACATGTACACCTAATACCATGACTGGATCAGCTTCAGATGGTTCAAATTCTGGGATAAAAACTTGAGTGGGGATTCAATCAACTTGTTGCCTTAAATGATTAAGGTCTTCCTGTAATTTATGAACCCATTGCGCAAGATGATCATTTGCAGGTTGTTGATTCAAGTTTAAAATCGCAGTGATTGTCTCTTCCTGCATGTTTTACAGTACTATGCATATAGCAGATAACTGTTCAATGAAAGCGTTTAGCCTTGTAAACTGGGTTTCTTGTGTAGTTTGGTTAGCATCAAATAGATGATGAGCATTATCCAAACCATCCAATAAGTTGGTTAATGAGTAATTGGAGTCAATCAGGAGGCCTTCCAACAATATGACACTCTTGAGCTATGGCTCAGTTTTGGGTTTCTAATGCTTTTACTCTTGATACTAGTAGCATCGAAGGTTCAGAATCAGGCATTGGAAGGGAGGAGCCAGGGGGACCTGGAGGTCCCAGGGGTCCTTGCAACCCATCTCAACCTGCTGGTCCCAGTAAACCTTGTTGACCCATCAGACCAGGAGGACCACGTTCACCAGGAGGTCCCAGGGTTACTGATGGGGAACTAGGTGGTCCTGGTAGTCCAGGAGGACCAACAGGGCTGGGTCCACCTTCTCTGATAGTACCCACCATTTGGACAAGATGTTGAACTAGCCCGTCACACTCACCAAAGCGCTCCTCATGTTTGACCCACAATTGTTCCATTTGTTTTGTAATATCATCATCAAGGGAGGTGATATGGTGGTGAATAGGGTTAGTGATATCACTAACTTGCTAAGATGCTTCTTGGCCAATGTATCCCACATTTACATTATCAATTCTAACTAACTTGTTATGTATATTGTTGATTTCTCTTCTATTATCAATAATGGCTTCCTGATTATCCTGTCCAAAATTAGAAGCCATCTCATAAAAAGAGGATAACTGAGAGTGAAATTGTTGTGCCAGAGTCAACTGGCATTGGATCTCGAGATGATGCAACCTCAAATTTTGAAGTACATGGTGAATAGTGGGATGTACATAATGCCAGAGGTAATGCTCAGTTATAGCCAAACCAACTTTGGTAGGCTGTAAAACCTCTCAGTTGTATAAGTTCATCATATTTTCAGCAACTTTAGATGCTAAGTCATGATTAGGACAAGCACCAGGCTGAATAGCCCCCCTTATCAAGCCCTTGACTGTTTCTTCTACATTTTTGGCTTGAATCTGATGATTATTTTGGTCAGGGACCTCGATGGCCAAGTCCATAGAAGTTTGAAATTCTAGATTATTTGTATTAGTGGAAGGCATCTTTTGCCTGTTGGAGTGTACCCATCGGGTGATACTCATTGATTCCTCAGAAGAGGGGCTTTCTTTGCTAGACATAATCATTGTTGTGAAAGTATGTTTTCACCAGGTAGCCTCAAAAGCAGACCTGGCAGAGAGCACCATTATTGGAAATTAATGAGAACTTTTGATAAGCAGTTGCTACAAAGGCTATGAAATTATTAGTTCCATGGCTCTAGTGAAGATTGACACAAATGCGATGAAATTATTAGTTCCATTGCTTTAATTGATTCCAATAAATAAAAACAGAATCCTGTATGAAAAGAGAACAAAATTAGGCTGCGTGATACAAAAATTGTGGTACTTTATTAGTTAGAAATGCGGGATATTTATAAGGGTAGATTTAGTAGTTATGCGTGAGGATTTTTTGGGATGCACTTGAGGTAAGATCTTTCATATTAGATGACCAATATTGATGATTATTAATATCATACTTGTGATGGCCAAATTTAATAAGATTCTTATTTAATGAGACCAATTTTTGTATATGATTTTTTGCCCCATCAGATAGCTTAGCATCATCCTTCAGAGAAGGTTGATAACTCCAAAGTGTTGATCGTTAGTCTATCCTAGAATTGGATATCTCTGATGTAGATTTTACAATCTCATTAGACTGAGATATCAAATCTCAATCTTGAGTAACTTCAGTCATTGTAGTTGAATCCCCACCACAGTTGATAAGTGCATTCAAAGTTCCCAATTCTCTTGATTAATTTTCATTATTTCTGGCCTGCAATCCTGACACACTAGTCCAAAATTTTAAGAGGATTTCTCATTGATCTGAGCATCTATCTCATCCCCATTTGGGACTGATGTTAACGTTGCAAGGTCTGAGATTTTGTTCACAAAACCCAGCTCAGTCTATAAATAATTTTCAAAGTTAACGTGCTTTGAATTTAAGTTCAAGTGCTCTCTTTGGCCCAAAATGGCCTGTGTGGTAAATTGATCTGTCTGAGATAATAGAAAATTGGAATGTGTTTCCAGTTTTTGACATTATGTATTCATGTTTTGTACCCATTCATTTAATAGCCATGGTAAACAACTTTTGTGGATAACTTTGGGACTTCTTCATTAAGTAGCTCCTCAAGGGTATTTAATCTCTGATGAGCTTCAATTACAAGTCCTATATTATCCACAAATTGCTTTCTGACTTCATTAAAACTGGAATACAATTTTTCCAGTAGAGAATACTAATAAGATTTTTGCTTCACTTGTACATGGTAGAATTCTGTGAGTTCCAGATTATTTTAGAAAGGATTTTCTGGGTATGCTTGATTGAGGGTTAGACAAAGTTAACAGGAATTTATTAGTTGCTTTACTGTTTGTGAGACATCTGTCAAGAGATGTCATGGTAACATCACAGTACTTCATGTATATCTATATCTTGAGCGCCTGATTCTTGAGATAACAGAACAGGCCAAAGGAGTTATCAATTTTTAAAGTACCAATCCTAAAACCCTGATATAAAGTTTCCAGCTTAGCTTTTATGCTTTTACATGTAAGATTGATTGGGCTTGTTGTATCTACATGAGATCCTTCCATTGTGATAAGATCCATGGAGTAGGAGGTACCAACGTCAGAGCCTGATAGCTGGTACTAAAATAGTCAGAGATTTTCTTGTCACTAGTTTCCATCTCATTGTCACTATCACTTTTGGCCAAATATGCCAGTAACTGATTGTGTGGGCCCATTTCAGAAAATGTCATCAATTTTGAGTGAGCACCAGTTAACTTCTGAGGATCTCTCATTTGATAAAATAAATCCTGCAATTATAATCAGGTTGAAGTTCAGCTTAAGATCCTAGATTTAGTCTTTTTTTAGTACTAGATGGTCCTCCTAGATTTAGTCTTTATCTTAAGGTATCTTGACCTTTTGGAAGCTCACTAGGCTTATATATATTAATCCAACTCTTCTAGTTAACCTTGGGTTTAATTTTCCCTATGTATCCAGGAACTTCTATCAAGGCAGGCAAAGGTACAAGCTGAGATTTCTGACTTAACAGCTTGTCAACACTCTTTTAAGATAAGACTTCTGATAAAAACCAGATAAAGAATTGAAGGAAAGTATTTTTATAAGAAAATATTATCAGATGATTTCTCATCAGGATAGGCGCTGGTAAGTCTACCTTGAGGGCATATTCTGGACACATCTTGTGCACACAATTCCTGCAGACAATTATTTTCCACTTCAGTCCAGCCCTTGAACTAATTTATTTTTTTATTGTTAGGATTATTGGATGCAAAAGACTCTTATACTTAGGAAAACTTCAGGGGCAAAAATTGCAATACAAATTTGCAAAATTGTCCTAGGACCAGCTTTTTTGAATTTATCATACAGCTGACAAAATACAACTTCTGTGAAATTTGGAATCAATTTTAATAAAAATGATGTACCCCTAATTGGGACGTCAGTAGGCCTCTCTTGATAACACTAGGTACTCCCATTTAGGAGGTTAATGTGCAAGTACTATTATGCCAATTATGAGGAATGACATACAAAATTTGCCATAATGTGGGTAAATAATTATGACATATTGATGCCATTCTTATTATTCTATTTGTCCATGGGATTTTTAAAGGTCATTTTTAGGATTAATTAGAAATGAGTTTCTTAAGGTAAATGGTCAATATTGCTCCCAATTAATTGGGACCAGATGTTAAGTTTGTTGAATTTATAATCAGCCTAAATAAGGGTGGTTAGCCTGGAAGGGTAATTCCTAATTCCACTCTAGTGCAGTTTTAACAAATGTTCAAAACCTGTACTTGCTATAGATAAATTTCAGTGTGGCATATTTGTCCCAAGGTCAACCCACCTAAACTATTTTATTATAATCAGCCTGAATTATGCAAGAACATTCAGCTAAGCTATCAAGAGGATAATTGGGTTAATTTGACGTTGAGATACTTGGTATGAGCTTTCAAGTGGATAATTAGCTAATTTGATGTTGAGATATTTGGCTCAGGTTGTATAATAGTTATTGGCTTTAGTTGAGAATTAGAGTAATTGGCCCAAGCTTTATAGGATAATCATCCTTATCTGTTGGTTGTCAAAGGGCTTATCTTCAAATCAACCACAAGAATATGACAGAGGGCCCACGCTCTTTAATCTTAATAATGACAATGGCCATCTCTCTGGTGCTTTCTGCTTTAGCCTCCCTCTGCGAGAAAATTTAATAATTATTCTCAAGAAATGTTGCAAACTTCATTTATCAAAGAAAATGTGTTCTATTATTTAATAGCCTGGGTCTAACATCCAATTGTCCAATTATGATTTAATTTAATCGAGTGGAAGTCAAAAACTTTAATTCAGAAGATTTGAATATCAGAAGATTCGTTAATGTGATTGAAATCTATGATGCAGTTGCCACTCTTAGCTATCAAGTGTGAGTCCAGGAAGTCTTGCTTTATTTACAATGTCACTCTGGATGGTTAGAACAGCCTCCTTCACTCAAAAGACTTTTCTTCAGTGCAAGAAGCATGGTCAAGATTATTGCTGGCACTCATTATGGCGGTTAAAATGGGGATGATCTTCATTGATCAGTATTTTTCACACCACTTACTCCAGGATCTTGCTCTAGAAAATCAGAATGGTAATTTCACACGGACTATGGATGCTGTCATGAGTATTGGTGTACCCCTGATGGAAGCCAAGTCTTTTCTTAGCACATCAATTGTCTGACATAATGAACTAGCCAATTAATACTGCTGTTATGTCCTTGGCCCAAAAACTGTCACATTTGGGTTCCTCTACAACTTTACAAAGCTTATTTGGTCTCATGCATGCTCTCTTGACATGTTGGTCATGGATACCATTGATCAGAGCCATTCAGCAAGTACTACTTGTTTGCTGCACAACTGATATACACCCTCAAATGCTAAACCTGTTATATAACGGTGATAGGATCCATTTCTTGCTCTTCAGATGAAGTAGCCCACCAGGTGCTGGAAGCATTGTCAGAACTCAGTTTTAAAGCTACCTTTAATGAAATACTGATGCCTCTGAAGATCAGCAATCATTGGCATTAAAGGATGCCTTGGAAGGTGAAGCAAAAAGGTGTTCCTGCACCCTACTATACCAGAACTCTCACCTAGGGGAGCACCTCAATCACTTTTCATTATTGGTTCATCTATGGTGGTCACTCCAGCGTTGAGACTTCAACTCCTAATTCAACTACCTCAACAGCAAGGCTTGGCCATAAGTTTAGATAGCCACATCAAGGCTTTACAATAAATATATGATTCCTTCCTAAACCCAAAGAACATTGCCAACGCTGCTTTCCAGGCCTTTCTTAACCAAAAAGTGGGCTCTCACATGGATTAGTACAAAAGACTAAATTTTTGGAGGGATCATACAAGCTGTCTTAAAAGATTGATGCCCACACCTAGATCAGAGTAAGCAAGGAATTAGCCTCACATAAGCTGTACCACTATACCAAAAAAACCCTCTATCCAAGGATAAAGTTCTTGTAATGTTTGATGAAAAGAAGTTTTGTATAGAAACACATATATTGAACAAGATCAAGTAATTGATGGTGTAGCTGATTCCACTACAGCGGAAGTGAATTGACAAGATATATTTGCACACATAGTGGAAGTGCTCGCCTTTGCTCTTTACATCATCATAATGCCTCAGGGTAGTGGGGTTATGGATTTGTCACCCTCAGTGTCCCACAACCTTAATACCTTCACCTGATATCTCATACCACGGCCAGCCTCTTCCCCATTCAAGTGATTCCTTATCAACAACAATATTCATTTGAGATCATAGTGATGCAGTCTAACCTGAATGCCCCATACTTATGGACCTTGTGGGCAACAAACAGACCTCCAGGAATCTTTTTATTCTCATGGACCTAAAGGCTATGGCATTGTCCCCCTACTAACTCTAGACAAATGGAACAAGTTGAAGAAGACCATAATCATAATCCAATAATCAAAGATCTCAGCCATATAAGCATATTAATTGATTTATCAGATTACCACATCTGCCCATTTTATTACGCCCATGCAGCAGAAATGCCCTCCTAATTTCTTAATAGATCTCAGGATTACTCAAAGTAGACCATAAAAGTGAATAAAGCCACCAGGAGTGTGTAACATGTTCAGCTTTTATAAATCTTATCATGCTTATTTCTTGTTCATCATATACATCACAGTCATTTTGAAATGTGCTATTATTAACGCCTTACTTGACTTATTTGCCTCTAGGAACTTTATTGATCTAAAAATGGCCCAAGATTTAGATCTATCAATTACTGGTGCTTCAGTCATGGGAGCTTAAAGAGTACTGATAGTCACTATGCCCTTATGTGAGCCATTGCACGTTTTTTGCCCATAGTTATAATTTTCACACCAACTTCTCAGCAATACCAGACCTAATCTAACTCATGATCTTGGGCATATGATGATGATATTGACATTCAGAAATCATCAACCTTGAGCAATAATTTCTCACCTTCACAAACTTCTATCATTCTGGAGAAAAAACCCTTATCAATCAACGTGGTTTACTCCACCTCTGATGCTTCAGCTGATCTGCCCATGTTGCATTTAATACACAAACCTTATAAAGAGAGCTTTGATATAGATAAGGAAAACTGCTTGCCACCCCACTCTATATTTATTTTTGATTGCACACAATGGTGAACCTTATCAAAATCAATTGCCCACTTTATCTGTAAATCTCAGCTGATGATCAAGCCCTAAAACTGGTTTGCTGAGATGATGGCTATGGGGTGGCTAATCAGAACACCTCACTGGTATTATTTCTGATGGCATTTGCTCAGAAGCCTGATGGCACCCTGTGGCCATGTGTGGATTATGGCCACCTAGACAATGTTACCATTCCTGATCCTTGCCCGCTTCCAATTGAGGCCATGATCTCTCAAGTGATTGCAAAAGTAAAAGTTTTTTAAATTTGACTTAGTAAATGCATTCCATAAGGTCCAAATGAAGGAGGGCCAATAATAGCTAACAGCCATCCAATCATGCCATGGCATATACCAGTTTAGGGCCATGCCATTTGGGCTTAAAAACGTCTCCACTTAATTTCTAGAATGTCATAGACCAAAACTAGGTGACCACTGCTAAACATGTGCAGTGGCATATATTGATAATATTTTGGTAAATCCCCATGCTAAATTATAAAAAGGACTTATTAGCGGTGGCTTATGCCTTACATAAAGAAGGCCTGCATGAAAAACCATCAAAATGCAAATTTCTAAAGATGAAGCACAATTTCAAGAAATCCTGGTAACCAAAGATGGACATGACATCACCTCTAAAAACTAGAAGCTATAAAGGCGTGACCTCTCTCACCACTCAGAAACAACTTTGAAGTTTCCTGGTATCAGTGACCTTCTTAAAAAAATTCTTTAGTAATCTCAGAACTGACCGCCCCCTACATCCCCCATGGGAAAATTTACTTTTTTCTAGCCAGAGGAATTCAGCGGGCTTTTTATTCTATCAAGGAAATTTACCTTCATGCCAGTCTTGCGCCATGCTGAAGAAGATAAACCATTCATAGTAGCATGTGATGTTTCTGGCACAGCCTTAGGGGCAATACTGTTACAGAACAATACGCTTCAAACATTGGGTATTATGATTCTCCAGAAAATTTACTGATGTTGAATGCTTGTGGGCAAATTATGACAAAAACTGTCCTTGTTGCATGGTCGTTGATGCACTGGCGATATTTTCTGCAGGGAGCAAAGTACATGGTGGCAGTACACACAGACCATAAGTCATTCATATACGATCACAATATTCAGAAGCTAGCACATCATCAAACCAAAATGCACCGTGACCTTCTCAATTTTAATTTTAAAGTATGAGTTTGTTTGGGGCCTTCACACATACTGCTGGGTATCTTGAGCAGGTGCCTGACGGTCATATCTGCTCCTCTGGAGGTCTCAAATTAGATATGGTAGTTCCCCCAGTCTAAGCCTTTCCTAAGCCACCAGCAGAATTGGCAAATATTGCCGCCATTATGATCCACTCAACAGCCAATACATCACCCATCAAGCCCACAGTCAAACCTGTCATCAATCCATTAGCCTTCACGTGACCTCATTTCTCAAATCAGGCCAACAGGCCAACTCTGAAGGTTTCTTTTTAGATGCTGTACTGAATCCCCAATTAGAAAACCTGGAAGGGCAGGTCCTAAGATTTAAGATACAGGCGGGGAAAAGCCCATCTGGTTGGTACTTGAAAAAGGGTAGGGTGATTTACTTCCACTATGTAATATAAGTACCCAAAATATATGCTCATAAATCATAAAAAACATCATTATCCGCCAACCATGGGGCACTCAGTGTCATAAAATGCATGAGTCTGATAAAAAGAACTTATTAATGGAATGGGCTAAGATAGGACGTGACCACCTGGGGTAGAACGTTTCCTAATATGTGCATTATCCAAGTTTGATAGAATGGGCCAAAACATACTGTTACATCCTCTGCAACAGGTGGTGGGACTTTGGACATTAGTATCATTATACTTCATTGTTGGTCTACCCACCTCCAAGGGTTTTGACACAATCATGGTAATTGTGGATAGATTTACAAAATATGGCCTGTTTATCCCATGCTTGATGACAATCATGGCAGAGAACATGGCCTATTTATCTATATGCCACATTTTTACCATGTTTATAGTACTGCAAGATGTGATAAGTGATAGAGGTCCTTAGTTTACCTCAAAGTTTGGGATGCCAGTGTAGTATAAAAAACATTTTCCAGTAATCAGTGTATTATCCCAATCTAATGAAAAACCAAGTGAAGCAATCAGTTGCTTAAGCAATAACTCTAGCGTTATGCTGCCACCTTTTAAGGCACTTGGAGGTTGACCTTCCTCTATCCAATTCTCATATAACAACTCTTTACTTGCCTCTATAGGTATGTCACCATTTTATTCTAACTTGAAGAATAACTCAGCCTTTACTCTTGCACCTTAGATATGCATAAACATTCCTGTGACAGACAACATCATGATTCACATTCTGAAAATACACAAACAAGTGCAAAAGCAGTTGATTAAGCCACTCAGGTCATCAAGTGTTTGCAGATTTGAAACACAGAGAAGTCTTAAGCCATCTGACAGGCGATCTTGTAATGGTAGATACAAAGAACCTCAACCTCAAAGTTCCATGCCACAAATTGGTTTGCAAGAGGGTAGGCCCTTTACCATCAGTAAGGTTCTGAACAAAGGATCCTTTCATGTGGAGCTACCAATATATTGGAAAATTCTAAGGCGTTTCATGACTCCTCACTGTCCTTTTTAAAAAATGAAGAAAACTGATAAAATGGAACCAATATTGATAGAGGGAGCACAGGAAGTCGATATTGATGGTATTTTGGATTTGAGGAGTGTCAAGTGGGAAATCTAATATATAATGGCTTGGAAAGGGTATCCAACATATGACAACAATTAATTCTTGTCTGAGATTTTACCAACTGCCATAATTTAATTGAAAACTTCCATGCTCAAAACCCTGATACATCTGCACACACCACTATCAAACCTTCAACCATTGTAGCCATTTATTTTTTCTTACTGCACAAGAATTATGCTCTGGTATGATCCTAAAGAAGGAGTATACCTTGTTCCTTTAGAAAATGGTACTGTTAGGGCCTCCACCATGCTTCAAAATTGAACTGGCCAATATAACCCTTCCCATCAAGGAAAGGGAAGGAACCTCAAGCATACCCACTAGAAAATAGTAGATTGGAGGCAACCCTACCTAAACGCTGGATATCTTCCACTCCTTCTAACCTTGATTTTAAGAAATTTCAAAATAGAAAGAAATTGAATCTACCATAACTCTTGAACCACTGAACTTTTTTAAAAAAGTCAAGAATGTGTGGAACAAAATCCGCGCTTGAACCATTAGATCAATATTGAAATCTATGAAGAAGGAATAAATAGAGTTAAATCCACCAGAAACCCATGAATGTCAAACAAATCAGTTTATTAAACATTAAAATTAAGGATGATATAAAAATGCTGGAGTCTTTATAAGTTGTCAAAGACTAACAGAGCAAACTGCAAAAAGTGCCACCTGCAATTTGCAAGCTGCAATTATGAAAAATACCAGCGTTCTGGAGAAGATATGCTCATCCTGTCATTAGAAATATTCAGCAGCCCCTTCTCCTTAAATTTTTTAAATAAAATTATAAAAATGCAGTATTATTCTTATGGTAGAGTGCTGGGTTGTTTTGTTATATCCTTAAAAAAGATTTAAATTTCACCCAAGGAACCCTCTCAAACTTTTATAAATTTATGATAGATTCTTAAATTCCTAAAGGAACTTACAACCTATGGAGTGTCCACGCTCTTTAATCTCAGTAATGGCAGTGGCCATCCCTCTGGTGTTTTCTGCCTTATCCTCCCTGAGCAGAGAAAATTTCATTAATTATCCTCATGAGATGTTTTGAACTTCATTTGTCAAAGAAACTGTGTTCTCAAACTATTAGCCAGAGTTGAATATCCAATTGTTAGGATTTTCTCCCCCATAACCAAGAGGAAGTTGAAAACTCTAATCTTGCAAACTTGAATAATGGGAAACAAATGGGATAAAAACTGAAAATGCAATTGCTGCTACTTGCTATAAGTGTGAGATTAAGTGAATCTTGGCTTTGATTCCCTTATATATCCTAAATAGTCAGAAAGCCTCCACCGCCCAATCCAACTAGACCACCATAAGTGTAAGAAGCAGTGTCAAGGTTATTGCCAGCATTCAGTCTGGCAGTTAAGATGGGGATGATGATCATTGATAAGTACTTCCGGCACTTATCTTTTCCATAGATCATACTATATGTAAACAGAACACCAATGGCATGAAGACCAAGGATGCTGTCAGGGGTATTGTAAAACCACTAATGGAAGCCAAGTCTTTCTTGACATGTCAGTTGTCTGACAGCATCAATTTGATAATTTCTAATAAGCTTTGAAGATAAAATATTGTTCAGTTATCTGGTATTGAGATAGCTGTGACTTTAACTTTTCTAAAAATAAATCTTACTTGGTGATTTTTCCTCCAAAGCTGAAAGGAATCCCAAGGACTTCTTTAAGTTCAAAATGGCTTTAATATTCTAGATTATCTAAGGGTATTTATAATTGATAGTTAATAGGCTATGGACTTGGTGATAAGTCAAACCAGTTAGGCAATTTAAGTTTTTGCCTCACTGGAAGTATCAATTTTTAAGGAATTCAATGACATGACCAAAGAAAATCAGGCACTATGTTGTTATCAACAATATCAGAATTCAAGCAGTCTAAAATACATACCATGGCAGGTTTTTAAACTTATTAGCCAACATCTTTATAACTTTCTTCAAAGTTTTTAAAGGAACTTTAAACACAAGGCAGATGTGCAATTGGAGTAGGAGAATTATTAGGTACTAAAGGATCATTTTTAGAGGGTACCTGATCCAATGAGAGAATTTTTCTCAAATTTTTTCCCAATTAACATTTTTATTGCAGCAGTCAGTCTCATAATGTCCAGGTTTACTACAGTAGGCAATTTTAGGTCGCTTGGTTTGTTTTGATTTATGTTCTTTGACCATTCATGCTTTGTTTTGAATTAGCTCATAAGAATTTTAGATAGTTGGGTTGTTTGCTTGGTGCCAACCCAGAATTCCAACATCATGACCGTTGCTTATAAATAATACTTTGTGGTTGCTTAAGAGAGTAGATCAAAGGTTTCCTTTCTAAGCTTACTGAAATTAACCCTTATTGGAAGAGGAAAAGATTAAGTAGATATAGTATCAAGTAAAGAATATCTGTTCACTTAAAGATTATAATATGCTTATTTTTTAGCACTATTGGTGATAAACCAAAAGGGGAGCTATCAAGCATCTTTATTTGAAAATGGGCCAAACATATGGTTATTAGAAATAAAAATTTGTAATATAGCACCTCAGCTAACAGCCTAGAAAGCCATATCAGAAGGTGAGGAAGCTTTGGGAAAAGATAACAATATGAATTCTTATTTTCCATTATAGAAAATATCTTAAATGAATAATTTAGGAAGTTTAAATTAAATAGACGCTAAATTTATTGTCAATGGACTTTGCATGCCTCACATGAATTAAGTGTGGCACACATGAAAGGGGTGGCATATAACACTTCTTCTATGGCAAATAGTTTCATAGATACACAGCTATGAATAAATATATAAATCTGGATATAGATAAAACCTTAGTGTAAGGATCCATCAATCTAGGTAATAAATTTTAATCATGCTAGTTAGATTTTATTACAATCTAAAAAAGCAACACATATATGAGGTTAAGATCATCACACAGAAATTATGAAACTTTTCTGAACCAATCAAGGTTTATTTTTAAATTTTACTTTATTGTGACTCTTTTGGCTATAACTAATCAGTTGTAGGAAAATATATTTTTCTTAATAAAGTTCAAGTTTTAGCCAATCAGATAAAGGCAATTACTGTTGTAAAATCATAGTTGACATCATTTTTGCAAATAAAACTGTGTTAATATATTTGTATCTATTGTAAACCCTTTAAGCCTATTTAAAAGTAAGAATATTTGAGGTGGGTTGGCCTTGGGACAAATATACCACACCAAGAATTTTTCTAGCTAGTACAGGTTTCAAAATTGTATTGTACAAAACCAGCACTAGGGTGGAAGAAGGAATTACCAAGCCAGGCTAATCACCCTCCCTTTAAGCCTATATAAGGGCTAATTCAAGTGCAAACTTTTTACCATAATTAGTGTTAGTATTAAAAATACTATATGATTAATTCATTGCTATTATGATTTCTCCTAAGATATTTTAAAAGGGGAATTTAATGGTAAGGTTGATGCTCCAATATTCTTTACTAGAAGAAGACATTGAAATGTTTAACAGGACCCCATTCAATAATAATAGGAGCAGAGAATTAGAGTAAGGATCCTAACTACATTCTTTTTAGATATATGCCAAGTCTGGTCATTTAGGGAAAGTAGACGCAAAATTTATTACTGTGACTAAAAAAGATAATTCTTCTGCTGTTATATAAAAACTAGGATAAGGATGTATTGTGGCTTAGCAGTGCAAGAGTGTCACAGTGTTGTAAGTTTAGCTTTCAAAATTTCACATGTTAGACAAGGTTTGTTGAATCAACCTAGAAGTAAAGATGGTGATGACTTCACGTATATTTAATTTGGCATTCTATATAACCAATTGTCTGGTGTAAAGTGTTAATCATAGATTTGGAATTTGTTGTTTGATGTTTATTAAGAGGTTTCTTTTCATCCCATTGAGATCTGTTGGTGGAGTTTAATAGTCTCTCATTGACCATTTGATGTTCTTCCATGGCTTTCAACGCCATCTTCATATCCATAAGGTCATCAAAGTGGGGGCATAATTATCAGAGTATCATGGTTGATCTTTAATAGGGCTGCTGTGTTTGCTACACTTTTGGTTTAGGTTGTAAATGGAAGGTTTATTGTCTTGTATAATAAAGTGAGCGGCATCAGGTGCATTTATCCCTAAGCTGTTTGTTTTTTCCCAGGTAGTTCACAGGTGCTTCCATATTATGATAGTGGTTGTCAAGCCTGAAATATCATTGCTGAGGTTTGATACTGGTGTGACTTCAGAAGTTAAGGAGCTTGCTTGAGAACAACGTCTAATTGTGGTACAATCCTCTGTTAGAGTTCCTCAGATGTTGTGTATTGATTTAAAAACCTTCACTTCGTCAATAAACCATGGTATGTAACATTCAAGCTTAATTGGAGCAAGAATGGTAGAAATTTCTCATTAAGAGTAAAATTCTTTACATCTACTAGCACTTGAGCACCATTGTAGAAGCGGTCAGGAAAAGCAACAAGGTGGTCATTTTTTAGCCTGATCTGTAGGAAAGATTTTTTTAGCTAGTTTTGTAATCTTTTCTCTAAGTGTCAGAGGAGTTTGATGCAGGTACCAGCCCACTCAATGCGTATACAGCAGGAACAGTAAGATCAGTGTCTTTGGATTTAAAAGAAAACAATTTGCAATTGACCAAGTATACTTAGCTTTGTAAAAGCTCTAATGTTCTTGTGTGTCTTCTATAGAAAGCTCTGGGGTTGAGTCCAGTAATTCCAGTTGTCTTCATAAGGCAGTCAAGTTGTTTTAGAACTTGTACTTGAGTTTTCAAAGTATTGGTGAAAGTTTGAGCTATGTAATTGCATTCTCATATTTCCATAAACTAAGATTTCAGGTGCTTGAACCTCTGGTTGCATTCATCCTTAATTTGCTAGTGCTAGTCAGAGCAAGGTTTTTGTATTTTATTAGTTAAATCTTATTTGATGTATTTGCAGAAGAGTCATGTGCCACCCAAGATGAGTTTAAACTTTTCATAGGTTGTATCAGTGATTGGTAATCTTGTGGTTGATTTTGATAGAGGAACAGGATGCTCTCAACTTAGTGTTCTTTATGAGGTGCTCAATCTTCATGTCCATAGAGGAGGTATAGGTATGCTGTTTGGTCTCAAGATCCTCAATGCAGAATAAGTCAGCGTTGAGCTTCTTTTCAAATAGCTTGATAAATTTCCATTTACAAGAATGCAGTGCTAAACTAGTAGCTCTAGGAGCCCCCTAAAGTGAGCACCACATATAAATTAAGCTAGTTACATTTCTTGCTTGGTGCTAACCCATACTTTACCACAGTATGACGCTTCAGGTTTGCTTGTACTTTTCAGATGACTAAGAGAAATCACAAAATTATTTTTTAAGCTTTCTAAACATATCTCATGTTGGAAGAGGTTGAAAATTATTATATAAAAGTATTAAATAATAGATTGTCTCTTTATTATATTAATAAAAAACTTATATACTTTAAAGTATGAAAAATATTTAAAAAGTAATGATATAGGAATAATAAATCCAAGGAACACTAAATTTATTGTACAAGAATTTTGCATGACTCACATAAATAAAGGAGTAATACATTATGCTCCTTTCAATGGCTCTTAGTTTATGAATATTGCATGCTATGGATACATAGATATTTCTAGATATGGGTAACAGCTTAGTGTGCTAATCCATCAATCTGGAAACTAGATCTTTATCATATGATTTTCAAATTAAATTATAACATTGAAGCCTGTAATTGAGGTTCACATCATCACATTTAGTTTGGAATATATGGAATCTTGTTTAAAATAAAATAAAGTATAACAATTATCTAATTTGTTATACTCCTTTGCATGTAACCAATCAGTTGTAGGTATAGTATTTTCATCCTATTAAGCTTCAAACCCAAGCCAATTGACACAAGGTAGTTGCTTTTGCAAATTAAAAATGACTTTACACTTGGCCAATTAGGTGGGGTAAAATACTAGTACTTGTCTTAACCCTTGAAGCCTATAAAAGGGGATAACTCAATAGTATATTCTTTACCTAGTTGTTGTTAGATTAAATCAAGATATAATTGATTAAATTGTTATTATGCTTGCCCTAATGTATTTAAGGAATAAGATTTTAATGGTAAAGTTAATGCTCCAATGTACTTCTTTTAACTTTTTGGGAGCTATTTATTCTTTCAGAATTAAGGCTCACTTCAGATCTTAACTGCAAGGTTTCTGGTATGTGCATTATATGAAATATTGATACTTAATTAGTTAGGGTATTGATAGTATGAAGAATATCACTCTAGTTAAATTTTTTATAGCCAAGTTATATGGTGGGTCCAAGGTTAAACTGGTGCTGACCCTCTTAATCCTTAAAGATGCTTCTGAATGTGATAATACTTCTCCCTCTAACACTTTTTTGGTAAAACTTAACCTAAATTCTGAATTCTAAGGTTCTTTTCTTCTCCTGACGCAAAGTCTGCGGAGAGCTTGACAGCAAGAAATTAGACAAAAAATACCTTTAAACTATATATTAAAGAGTAAAATATACACTCAATGTATAACAGTCTAAATTATTATAAGTAGATAAGTTTCTATATTTCTGTTTATTTAATATATGTAAGGAAATTTATAGGAGAATTCAGCGTTCAACTCTTCTCTTGGTACCCAATTAGAAATAGCAGCTGTCCAATAAATTAACCCTGCAGAGTTGCACCAATGATAATCTTCCTCATCTGTTTAATCATATTATGAAGTTCAACCATCAATTAAGCATTTTCTGGGTTGAATCAAAAATGTGTCTCATCGCCTTCACTCAACTCAGCATGTCACCCATATTAGAATGCAACCTTCTTAGATAATGGAACTTTTATCCATAAAACATCAGGTTGAGATATCTAAAAGGTTATCTTGCAAGTTACTTATCACAGGCTGTAAGGCTTCCTTTTTTAGCTTGATGGTGCTATGCCCTAGAAGCCTAACAATCAATACTTGAGATTGACTAATCTGCACAACAAGAATATTTTTATTTAAAGGGGCCAAGTCAATGCCTATGTCCTGTCAGCTGGAGTATCCACCCTATGGTAAGCACAGCAAAACAGACTTGTTTAAGTCAAGTATTAAAGTAAGCTATAGAATTAATGATCTATAATTTGTCTATATATATTAGTGCAAATGTGTGTGTATGCGATGCCCAGCCAAAACTAGAGCAATAGAGCTCTGAAAATTTGGCTATAGGTGGACAGGAGGGGGTCTGTGTGCACCTCAAAGCTGGATTTTTTTCATAGTAAAATAAAAAGCCTTATATGTAACAAGTTAAAAGATTATATGTTTTTAATGGAAATCAGTATATTGTTATAGCTGAGAAGTTTGATACTTGGTTAGTTTAATAGTTTAAATGGATTTGGCAAGTGGTTGGTGGTTTTGGGTTGTTTAATAAGTTTAATGGTTATAATAAAGTTAGTGATTAGCTGATTTGATAAGTTAATTGGTTTTGGTAAGTAGTTGGTGATTTTGGTTGTTTCAACACATTTAATTTTTGTTTACAAAGCAGTTGGTGATTGGTTGGTTTGGTATCTAATGGTTTTAGATAAGTAGTTTAGTGGTTTAGTTAATTCAGTAGGTTAACTGGGTATGGCTGAATTTTTGGTAATTTTATATTGTTCCTTATAATTTGATTACTTAATTTTTATTGATAACCATCTACAGATATAAAAAATATCTTATTAATAGATAAATTTTAAGCTCACAAACAAATATATATTAAACTGGGTATCAACAAGAATTAGCCTAAAATTTTATTTAAAAAACTATCATTCTGTTTACTTATTTATACTGGATGCATTATCTCAAGAAAATAACCAAAAATCACCAAACTAGGCACAAGAATTCTATAAAGTTAGTAATGAAATGCTAGTATGAAATAAACTATTTTAATCATATAAATTTAGATATTAGTTCTATATAAGATCTAGAACATATATTTCTAATGGTGATTATATAGTAATTTAGCTAAATAATTTCACATTTTTCTAATTTGGTAGTTTATCAGGTTTTGATAAGGGGTTGGTAGTTTTAAACTGTTTTGTAAAATAAATAATGTTTTTGCTGAGTGGTGGTTTATTTTTGGTTGATTTAATAGGCTCAATAGTTTCAGGTAAGTGATTGATGGTTAAGTTAATTTGGCAGGCTTAATTAATTTTAGCTAAGTGATTGGAGTTGGAATTTTAAATAGGTTTAATGGTGTTGGGATTTTTGCCCATATTCCCAGGCTGCTAGATTACCAGGAACCACTAGGGGATAATTCCCTAAGGTGAAGTGAATTAGAAATCAGTTAGCCCAAGTTTCAGAATAACTACATTTGGGGGATTCTGAGATATTCACCTGGTCATATTCATTGTGGATTGATTTGGATGAATACTTAAGATCTCATTGGTGGAGTTGCTGATAAAAAAGGGGCATCTGATAGTGATTAACTATCCGGAATACCAATTGGGATTGGTCAGGTTTCATCACTGACTGATTAGTAATGAATAACAAGTTGCAAGGCAAGCGATGACACCTGCAACTAATGAATTGATCAGTTGGTGTGTGACCTGCCTTAATGGGTAACACGTCCCATTAACTAAGCAGGTCACTTGCCAAATATGGTTGGTTTGCTTGGATTGAGAGGAAAACGTTAGGGGAATGTTTTCCAACTCTTTCCATTTAAGCCTTGAGGTTGTCCAATGACAATCCTAGCCAGGATGGGGAAGACCATCACTGTGGAGATGAGGATGGGTGATTCAATGGCAACAGCTGCTGTTTCATTGAACAGGTGTCAACTAAGGGTTAGATTACCGAATCCCCGCTATAAATTCCCTAGGATTCACATATAATAAAAAACAGAATTTAGTAGAAAACAGTATTTACAAGAACAGATAAGGTGTTCTATAGTTTACATCCAGTAAATAGTTTGAGTAGTAAACTATTATCAGATTTCCATTGTGCTATTCTTCTCAAGGATAATATTGCTGTGTGCAATAATTGGGAGACTCTTAGTGAAAAGGGTAAATATCTGAGTGGGGATCTAGAGAAGAAGGAGACACAATCAAAGATTGCTGCCAACTGTGCGTTGGACCAAAGAGACTGTCACCAGAGAATCTCAGAGAAGATTGGGTTGGACAGAATGAGGGAATGAATCCCTAGATCATGACATCTCAAGTATTTTAATTGGGAATACTGGCTGAGCGTTGGGCTGAGATATAAGAATTTATACTCAACTTTGGATAATAGTCATCATACTATTATCAACCAATAATCTAATATACTATACAATGCAGATGAAGTTCACAGGAAACTGAACCTGTGCAGTAAAAATATTACTAGATTTTTTGCTGATAATAACCAAATAAGTAATTTGTTACAAGTTGGTGCTCACTACAGGGGTAGTTGTTTTAAAGAATTTATAAGAACGTCATACAAAGATGAGTTATGCAAACTGTGGATATGATTAATTACTGTGAATCAAAATGCCTAAACTCAGCGGATCATCAGAAATTCTCAGCCTTGGAAGAACGTGTCGCCAAGATGGAGGAAGGGATAGATAATGTTGCAAATTTTGAGAACAAGTTACTAGGGAAAGTAACTTCATTGAAGAAGAAAGAAGGGGACCTTGTTTGAGAGGTCTTATACCTGAAAACGGAGTGAGAAGAGGATTGTGTTTGTTTGAGAAATTTCAGTGCAGATATAGAGTGACTAATTAAACAGGTGGAGGAAATTGAAGCTCACAAATGTGCTTGTGAGCCAGATATGGCAAACAATGCAAAGTAAGAAATCCTCACACAGTACTTGGGAAGTTGATCTCCCAAGGAACATGCTGCCTGCTTTTGCTGCCATTTTGCAGATGACGCCCAAATTCACACCTCAAGTTAGCTGAGTGGCTGAACTTATGGAATCATTCAGAGATAACTCAGAGGAATTTAAGGCAACACTAAAATTGCAACTTTCCATCAGGATAACACCCCAGCATTAATCTGACTGTTTGATATGACCATGTATGGCTATGGAGAATGTCAAAAGGCATTGATGGTCATGAATTGCCTAGACACTGACTTTCAGAACTTAGTGTTACCTCACCTCAAGGGGGACATCTGGTTGTATGCTGAGGCAAAGGTGTTCACTTAAAAGAATTTGGGAGTCTGACGCACATGTTAAAGCACAAACAGGAAATTATGGGGAACCAGTTCCATAAAGATGAGTCTCTAGCAAGCTTTGTGGATTAGTTTTACCAGGAGTTGCAGATCCTGGTTGAGGAGAAAGTACTTGATGACTTTGATGCCAGAATCGCCTTGCAAATGGCCCTTCAGCCCTATTGCAATTTGCATCACATGATGTCTTTCATGTTTGTGACAGAAATAACTACCTCATAAATGGTAGATAAAAAGAAAATTCTGGAAGTGACATATGATGCCCCAAATAGAAGCTTCAAATCTAATTAAGTATGCAATCCAAATCCCATAAAGGGAAACTAAGGAGCTAAAGAGACATCCAACTGAACTGTGCCAGGGATTAAGCCCAGAGATTTCAGATGGTCTAATAAGAAGGAAAAGTTATGCTACTAATGTGGTGGGAAAGGACATTTCACCATGCACTGTAAGAAGCCAAAGGATCAGATCAACATGGTCCAGGCAAAAGAGTCAGCTGCCACCATGGAATCAGGAAAAGGGTCTGCAGCCTAGATGGGGAACAGTCTAGAGCTGTGGAGAAGCCTGTTCCTCATGACATCATGACTGAGGAAATTGATATCAGCAATCTTTTTGTGGGCGACGAGCAGGATCAGCTGTATCAAGTGGTCAATTTGGATATAAATGACATGACCAGAGCTGGGGCAAAGAGAATTGACTCTAAGATAATCAAGGAAGTTGTCCATCTGTATGCCCAACAACTGGCGTACAAGATTTGAACTGCCAAAAATCCTAAAGAATTATCTGAAGTCCAATTAGATGAGGCCAATTTGTCAATCCCCCTCAGCGCAATAAAGAAATCATTACTGATTTATCAGCACAAATTATTCACATTCTTGATTCAGCTAATAATGCCACTCTTCACTCAGTAAACTTTATATTGCAATACTCTAAGTGTACATATCTATACATACAATTAAATCAAGCGCAGGTGAGGGCGATGGTTTACAGTGGAGTGTCCATCAATATTGTCTTGACCAAGCTGGTAAAGAGGATGAAGATCTCGCCAGACTTGGAACATATGAAGGAATATGGGACAGCTGGGCTGAACACCACCATCTCCTGTGGAGCATATAGCGAATGCCACTATGATTCAGGTCATTGATAATATCTGCGCCAACAATAGTTTTGGCCAACCAAAAACTATGACATTCTGATTGAAACAGAAATTCTATGCAAGTATGGAGTTAAATGTAACTTTGAGGATAACACGTTGACCATATTGGGTCAGACATAATCATTAGTATATCAGAAGGATGGTGAAGCTCTGCTGAATAGAAGAATCAACATATCAATCTAATATACAACGATGACATTGTCCTTATTTGGTACCAATTTAGTTGGTAGGAAGCAACATGAAATGCTGGCAGAGATCCTAGAGAATTGGGGAATTCCACTGAGGATCAAGAATGAGAGGACCATACCGCCAGGATTGCAGATGATAGTTGACATGGGGTTGACATTGAAAATACCTGAGCTGTTGTATGGAGATTTCATAAGCTCCTGGAAGAAGTCCAGGGTGGAGCCTTGGGTGGCTCCTGGGATACTAATGCCAGGCCATGGAGAAATTTGAGTTCTTCTGGCAAAATTAAGTGAAAAACTGATGAAGATCAAGAAGAATCAGATTATCACATTTGTTCATAAGATCCCAATGGCCAAATTGAGGAGATCCCATGATTTTGGGACTCTCAATGAGATGAGATTACTGGCTAGGGTAACCTAGAGCATCAACCTATTGGTTGATCGTGAGCAGCTCACTGATCTATCAGAAGGCTGGAAAGAGGAGGTGCTCAAATTATTCAAAAAGTATTGGGAAGTGTTCACTCAGGACAACCACAATTTGGGATGTGCACAAGATTGATCCACAAGGTTGACATCAGGGAAAATTTGCTGATCAGGAAAGACCAATCTAAAAATTGAAAGCTGCCAAAGCGGTAGTGGAGGATGGAATCAGCAAACTAGTGAAGCATGGGCTTCTATTTCCATTGTTAAGTCCCCAGGCGAGTCCAATTCTAATTGTGAAGAAAAAAATGGCTCCAACCAGGTGGTGATTGACTACCAAAAGCTGAATAAAATTACAAGGAAGGATTTGTATTTCTTACCAAGGATCAACGATATGCTTGACCAATTGGGTGAAGCAAAGTAATCTCCGCAATGGATCTGATCTTGGGATATTGGCAGATTGACTTGCCAAAAGAAGTCCAGAAAGATGCGCAATTATTACTGTGCAGGGGCTATACTAACTGACAAGGATGCCCCAGGGTCTATGTAATGCGCCTGCTACGTTTCAGAGGGCCATGAACATGATACTGAATGACTTGAAATTGTCATGTGTTCTGAAATATTTGTACAATATAAACATGTTCAGTAGGACATTTACTGATCACCCACACCACTTGGAAGAAGTATTCAAGCGACTGTCTGTGGCTAACATGAAGATTAAGCCAAGGAAGTGCCACTTCTTTAATAAAGAGTTGAAATATCTGGGATTTGTGATCAACTCCAGTGGATTGCAGCTGCAAGCCCAGAAGATAGAAGCTATAGAACATATGGCTGTGACAAAGAGTGTCTGAGTTATCCAAGTGTTCCTTGGGATGGTCAGATACTACAGAAGATTTATTTGGGACTTCGCCTAGATAACTGAGCCCTTATTCCATCTGTTGAAGGATCCAAAAAAGAATTTGTATGGAATGATGAGGCCCAAGAATCCTTTGATGAGCTATGCCAGTATTCAATAGATTCTCCAATTCTGAATTATCCAAATTTTGATTGAGAGTTTATTATACAAACTGATGCTTTGTTGATGTCAATTGGCGCCATACTAAGCCAAGTAGATGAGCTTGGGGATGAACATCTGGAGGCATATGTGAGCCAGAAACTCTCAGCTGCTGATAGGAACTACATTGTAACTAAGCGTGAATGCCTTGCAGTCATTTACAAATATAAGCAGTTTTGGGTGTACATCCACGAAATGCACTTTTAAGTAATGACAGATCGCTCTTCATTGTGTTGGCTTCACAATTTGAGAGAGCCATAAGGACAACTGGCCCAATGGGCACTTAAGCTACAGGCTTACAATTACAAGATTGTCCACTGAGCGGGGGCTTCTTACCATAATGCAGATGGCTTATCATGGTTACCAATGGTCCAGATGGTATACCCAAAGGCAGATAAGCTATTCTAGAGAATGGTCAATGGAGAAATTGGGAACAAGCCCTGAGAAATTTAATGTGCGCTTTGGAAAGTGATGGAACACTGAGACCATGGATGGACAAGTGTTTAATGATCAACGGAAAGTGGTTATTATTCCCAAAGCTGTTGGAAAGAGCAGCTATCGTGTAAGCAGCTCATAAGGTTGTCAGGCATGGAGGCCTAAGAAAAACAACTGATTATATTTACCAGTACTATTATTGAGAATCCATCAACTACAATGTTGTAGATTATCTAGCTTGTTGTATGGAGTGCCAGATGCACAAACCACTTAAGAATACAACTGGATACTGACTGGTCCTCTCTGGATTTGCCTAGAATACAGTGTCCATCAATGTGATGGGACCGCTGATGATGAGCACAGGGGGAGTCAAGTACATTATAGTTGCCATCGACCATCTGATGAGATGGGTTAAGATGAAGGCCCTAATGAAAGTAAATGTTACCAGCACCTTGAGGTTCATCCTGGATCAAGTAGTATACTGACATGGATGTCTGCAGGTCCTGCTTAGCGATAATGGGACAAACTTCACATGTCATGTGATCCCACAATTGAATGAGTTACTGGGGATCAGAGGAGTCATGTCATTACCCTACCTGATAGAGATGAAAGGACTAGTAGAATGTGTGAATGGAATGCTGGCTGCGACGCTGAGGAAGCTGGTTTCAGAAAG
The DNA here is from genome assembly GCA_022478985.1 of Massospora cicadina. Taxonomy (NCBI): domain Eukaryota; kingdom Fungi; phylum Entomophthoromycota; class Entomophthoromycetes; order Entomophthorales; family Entomophthoraceae; genus Massospora; species Massospora cicadina. The sequence goes on along the minus strand of JAKSZP010008103.1, from coordinate 101,984 downwards.
AACTTCTATATGGGGAACATACCTGAGTTCAGCGACTTTTGCCTACAATATCATTCATCATACAGCGATGGAAAAAATGCCATTTTAGTTGTAGTATGGAAGAAAGGCTGCGTTGCCACCAATTTTATATTCAGTGGTGGAACCAACGTTGGGGATGAGTGCCAAAGAGTACTTGAACTGACTGATGAATATCCTGATTGATATGCAATTGCAAGCATTTGATACTATGTTGAATAAATGGGTACAAGCAAAATTGATGGATGATAAGAACTGACCAGCCTTAACAGAATATCATATAGGTGAAAGAGTAGCCTATTGCAATACACATGGTTTTGGAAGAAGAAACAAACTAGATGCATTGTGCTCAGGTCCATTTGAAGTTATTGCCAAGACAGTGACTGGCCTACTCCATCAGGAATCTCTTGGATGGAAGAATTGTGAATTGAGTCCATGCTAAATATCTGAAGTGATGGATCAATGAAAAATAAAAGAGTTCCTAAAGGACTGATGAACCATTAAGTTGTTCATGTTCTGATGATTAGGTCAAGTCAAAAAAAGGACCTCTGAACCAATCTAGATGGTTAAGCTAATAAAAGGACCTCTGAACCATAGAAAACTGGCAGGTTTAAGTACCCAGGACCCAGTTTGGGGAAAAATAAAAAGATGGACCACCAAACTGAAACATGGTCAAGTCCCATGGAAAAAAGAAGAATGAAAATAAAAAAATTGATAAAAGATATTGGAAAAAAGATTATAAATCACATAGAAAAAACCAAATATAGATTTATAAATTTTAAATTTATTAATTATCCTCAATATGGGGACAATTCCACCAATGTCACCTCTTGGGGGAGGGAGAATGGATCGCAATAGGAATGAACAGCCCAACAAAATTAAAGTGATATTGGATGCTAGCAAGAGCTAGACCTATATGAAACCACGTTCTTTGAGTGGATGTAGAACCATGTGAGAAAGTGATCAGGGGAAGGGAAATTGAAATGTGTGAAGAAGCCAATCACAAAACCCTAGAGCGGGGAGGAAAGCAAAATTATAAGAAGAGGCAATTGACAGATAACCCTGATTAATCTCAATATGGTACCAGAGCTAGAAGATCAGTCTTGAGCACTTGATGAAGGGCCTTATCAAGAACACCAGACATATAGGCTGGCAGCAAACAAGGGATGCTTGACAGGGGTCGCCAAATCATGCCCCCTACTAATGCCATCAGCAGAAGATACTGATGGGAAGCGCCAATGAAGAGATAGTCATGCAGGGAATGAATGGCATCCTGTAAGTGATGACTATGGGCTTCTCAGAGGCTAAAAGCTGAAAGAGCGGTGAAACCTGGGAGAGGCTGAAAGCTTCATGGACCAACTTCAAAGAACTTGGCCAGCAAATCAAAGAGCATAAGTGACAGTATCCTGATCCAGGATGTTATCAAGATCAGAGAGATTCAGCGCTAGGGACAAAGCCTCTGTGACTTGAGCCTGGAGTTCAGCGTAGAGGAGCTCAAAATGAATACTAAAACCAATGGTGAGCTTGGTAGCCAGAGCAGCAGGTTTGTAATATTGTCCAAATTAGAAGAGGAACTCAGGAAGCAGGTCTGACCTGGCAAGAAAAGAGCAATCAATAGAAAATGGCATAATTTCTGGAGCATCCACTATGGTCAGAGCATCAGCAAAAGGAGCCAAATCCAGGAGAGTTTCAAAATACAACTCTGGAATTGATGGCAGAGGAAGAATAAACTGAGAGTTGTTCAAAATGATTGCAAGCCTGGTTTCAAAGGGATTGGTTACCATTTTCAGTAATTTGATGAGAGGACTAGCTGCTGGCACCAGACTAGGCTTATGAGTCCTGGAAGGACCATAGAAGATGTTCCGCCATGAATTCTGACTCATCTGCTGGAAGAGCCAGAGGCCTTGATCAGAAAAAGTATTTAGAAGCTGCTGGTATCATGACTTGGAATTTGACATATGAGCTGGATGAGAGAGGGGATGTTGAACTTATATGGAAGTTGATATTATGCACTCTACAATCCATTAAACTCCAATCTTAGAGGAATTTAATCTCAAAATTAATGGTATAAGCTCTCCAAGAAAAGAATTAGAAATGACTTGAGCCAAGAAGTTATGAGAGATCTAACAAGGACAAACAAAAAGTATTCTTAATTAAGCTGCAAAATGAACATTGATGGCAAGAGTCTCCTGTCTAGGATGAGGAGAAAATAAAAAATCAAGGACGCTAGACCGAGAATCCTGAATATGACAGCAGGTCATATGCCCTGACGGGGGAAAACTGGGTCCTGGGGCTAATATTGTCATGAGTAAATTGATCAGCCCAGCATGTCAGTAAATTGTGGGGACCGCGCTCTGAGAAGGCGGTAGCAAGGAGGAAGAGGAAGAGCGCCACATGCCAAAGGTCATCCTGGGCAGCGTATAGTATTGAAGATCATACTCTGCTTGAGCCAATGAAGTATTTGACTGAGCGTCTGAAGTGGTGTTCTCATGCCCTGGTCCTTTTCTTGCTGGAAATCTAGGCAAGAGGGGGGATGGGTTGGGATTTTTAACCCATATTCCCAGCCTGCTAGATTACCAGAAATTGCTAGGAGATAATTCCTATAGGTGAAGTGAATTAGAATTCAGTTAGCCCAAGTTTTAGAGTAACTATGTTTGGGGGATTTTAGGATATTCGCCTGGCCGTATCCATCAGGTATCAATCTGGACAAATACTTAAGATCCCATTGGGCAGAATTGCCAACAAAATAGGGGCATCTGATAGTGATTAGCTATCAGTTGTACCAATTGGGATTGGTTGAGTTTTATCACCAACTGATTGGGAATAAATAGCAAGTTGCGAGGTGAGTGATGTCACCTGTAACTAGTGAATTGATCAGTTGGTGTGTGACCTGCCTTAATGGGTAATAAGCCCCATTACCTAAGCAGGTCGCTAGCCAAATATATGGTTGGTTTGCTTAGATTGAGAGGAAACGCTAGGGACACATTTTCTGACTCTTTCTGTTTATGTCTCAAGGATATCCAATGACAGAATCCTAGCCAGGATGGGGAAGATATTCGCTGCCAAGACAAGGATGGGTGATTATTTGGCAACAGCTACCGTTTCATTGAAGAGGTGTCAACCAAGGGTTAGATGACTGAATCCTCACTATAAATTCCCCTAGGATTCGCTTATAATAACAATTAGCATTTAGTAAAAAACAGTATTTATAAGAACAGATAAGGTGTTCTATAGTTTTCATCCAGTATATAGTTTAGGTAGTAAACTATTATCAGCTTTCCATTGTGCTATTCTTCTTAAGGATATTATTGCTATGTGTGATAATTGGGAGACTCTTAGTGAAAAGAGTAAAGATCTGAGTGGGGATCTATAGAAGAAGGAGACACAATTGGGGATTGCTGCCAACTCTGCGTTGGACCAAAGAGACTGTCACCAGGGAATTTTAGTGAAAATCAGGTTGGACTGAATGAGGGAACGAATACCTAGATCACAACATCTCAAGTATTTTAATTGGGAATACTGGCTGGGCGTTGGGCTGAGATATAAGAATTTATACTCAACTATGGATAATAGTCATCATACTATTATCAACCAATAATCTAATATACTATACAACGCAGATAAAGTGCACAAAAAGCCAAAACGTGCAGTAAAAAGATCAATAGGGTTGTTTGCTGATAACCAATAAGTTAATTTTTCAAAAGGTTTCTGAACTTTTATTGATAGCTATCTACCAATATAAAAACCAAATTAATTTAGATTCATCTAATAATTTATAAAAACCATAGCAAAATAAGGATATTCTTTTATCTATTTAATAAAAAAAACTAAATAACATACTGACATACTGACTGACTGACTTACATCTGAAATCTTTGATCCTGATGGGTTTAATCTATTTTGGCAAGTGGGTGAGAATTGACAAATATTATTAAATAATTCAACAAATTGCTCATCTGAAGCTAATCAAGTCTAATAAATTTATTCTATCTGGGTGAGTGGGTGAGAATTGGCAAATAAGATCAAATCTGAATTTATCAAGCCTGTTGGGTTCAATCTATTTGAAAAAGTAGTTGAGAATTGGCAAATATTATCTAATAATTCACCAAATTGCTCACCTGAAACTCAAAAAAATCAGTATTAAAGTTTAAATAGATTAAGTAGTTAGTATAATCAGCTCACCAGCCACAAGGGCAACAGCAAAGTTGTTAGTCTGAGTGGCTCCAGATTAGCATTGGCACAGCTATAGGCTATAATGTGAGCTTACCATCCAATAAACTACTTACTGTAGTGAAGCACAGGTATCTGGATGTTAGGTTTATATATTTTAAAAAACCTGCCTAATTTGGTTCACCTAATTAATAAAATACTTTTGGCAAGTGGAGTAGAAGTTGATTTAATAGTTTGAAAGATATGTCACATACTCAATGATTTTAAGTATAAATAGATGTTTAGGTAGCAGTTTGGTGTTGTTTGATAAATTCAATAGGTTTTTTGTTTGGCTGAGTGGTTGATGGCTTTTGTTTGAATCAATAGGACACAGTTTAGATTTGAGGGTGATTAGTTATTGGTCGTTTTGATAAGTTCAGTTAGGTTTACCTGATATTAGTGGTTTTTTAGTTGATTTGATTGAGCAATTAGATTTGGCTGATTGTTTTTTTATTTATAATATAAAAAATTAAATTAATAAATTGAGGATCTGAAATTTTATAGACACCATAGTGAAGGATGGATAAATCGGCTAATTATAGTATAAACAGGGGTATTTATATGCCGCAATTAACAATATAAGCCCAAAAAGGAAAATGATTAATAAAGATAATGGAGGTGGAAATCCAGAAGGGAGGCTCTTGGTAGATGATACATTCTGGATGTTATAATGCCTTTGTACCATAAGTTTGATAGGGCAAAAATGGTGAGTTGAAACTCAAGTCAGATGATACTATGCATCACTTAGGTTGATCATTTAACAGCTTATTAATTCTTAACCTTTTTTGGGTTTATCTTAATTTATGGCCTTAAGTGCCACGACAAGTATTTGTCACCTGACCTTCAATTGATCCATCAGATTGATGAGTCAGAATTTCATTTCATGGTATTTTAGGCTCAAATTGGTTTTTGGAATTTTTGCTAGAGTTGACTGGAGCTGTTCTAAATATCAATTTCTCTAGGTAATTTATTGAGGTAATAAATTTAAGTCCCTTCTTGGGTCTAGATGTTGATTCAGCTGATGGATTCAAATAGTCAAAATTCTTCCTGTCATGTCTGATATCTGGATACCTGACACTCCCTTCACCTGGGGCTGCCAAAGCTAGACCTTTGGTTGCCCTCACAACTACTTTTTATTATGTTTTTGGTGGCCTTTGGTATGTTTTTGGACCTTTACTTCCCTCTTCTCTCCTCTAGATCCTTGCTTGATTTTAACATTTAAATAAATTTGCTCTTGGAATTCTGAGTGTTATCATGTTATTAAGAACTCAAGTGTGAGTTACAGTCTAACTTTTTAGCCGTTTTGCTGAGAATGGCAACTATTACTAGCACATTTGTTTTTTATTCATGTTCTAGGATGCCGCGAAATCTTCAAAAGCTTGTCTGGTGTAATTCTTTAATATGGTCAAGGAGTCCCTATACTTAGGTTATAGGACATTTTTGATGTGCAGCCTCATATGACCCACCAAGTCCTCTATTGTTTCTCAATTTTTAGGTTCTCAAAGATACTAGTGACCTCTGCCCCATTCAGACTTCTAGTTTAATCAACGCAGTACAAAATTAGATTTTTAACTCATGCCATTGATGGAGGACAATAAATCCAGATATGAGTATATAAGGCTTCTTTAAGCTGGACCTTGTTGAAGCCTTCCATCAAACTTCTCATACACCTTACACTTCAACTTTACACAACCTTTAGAGCCATCTGGTATTGTGCAAAAATAAGATGTCGCCTTTTGGACTTAGCAACGCCTTAATTTATTTATAACACATGATTGACTAAGCATTGGGTGATCTTGCAAAGAAAAGTGCTGTTTTTTATATAAACACTATTTTAGTCTTTTAAAATAAATGGATTGTTTGGCAAGGATGTCATTAAAGGTTCTTAAGAAATTGCCAAAGCTGACCTGAGGTTAGAGCTAACAAAGTTTGAGCTTATTAAGGATCTCTGTGTTTGGACAACATTCTCTTTAAGGATGGCATGACTATCTATTTTTAAAATCTCAAGGGATTTCCAGAATTAGGATTTCTTGAAAACAGTATTAATGCTTGTAGCTCACTTTATGTGGTCAACTATAAAACAATTTTTAAAAAGAACTCTTTTCCACAGATGCCCTCCTAACCTGTCTCACAGGCCAGGGCTCTGTATTTGGAGAAAACAGAAGAGGTAGCATTCCTTTCTAGCAAGGACAATCTGCTCATCGCCCCCACCCAGGTTTACACTTGTCCTGAACGTCCCTCAATTGTGAAGATGGATCCTCTTTTTATTTATGGGATCTTCTATTTCAGGAGGGTGATGATAGTTTTTGAGTATCCTGTATGCTTATTCAGTCACAATATGTTTTCATGGAGATCAACTACACAGTCTAAGACTTAGCTCCTAGCCATAGTCATCATAAGAAATATATAGCAACATCACCTTCTGTACGCCTGCCAACCTTTTATCATAATTATAGACTAATGCTCCAAGGAGTTCCACAAAAGTCTTTAAATAATTAATTTATGCTAAGACTTCTTGCACCTGGAAGTCTCAAATTAACAACCACAATTAAGTATAAAATGTAAAAAACTCAACTTAATCCAAGTATCTTTGTCTGTGACACCCTCTATCTTTTTTTACATTTTAAACTGGATGCTTACAATCCATGATCATAATTTAACCCAATTTATCTTTAATGGTAACCTGTCCCCCTACACCTACATGTAGAAACTGTGTGATGTCAAAGGTCCTATATATATGGGAGAAGCTAAGGCACATGCTCTTAAAAGGTTCAACCAAAGAGAATCACAAGATTTACAAAATCAATAAGGGGATCATTCTGCATAATGATAAGGTATGAGTGCTCATCAAGACAATTAAAGAAGAACATCAAGGCTTACCATAATCATCATCTGGTTAGACATCCAGCTGTTGATAAACCCTTAAACTGATTCAAACAATGAATACTAGCCCAAAATGAATGCCTTGGTGTAAAAACGCCTCTTTATTGCTTGACATGTGCCCAGTCAAAGACATCGCTTTCTAAGCCCCATGGTAAGCTGAAGCCATTCCATAGTTCATCTAGGCCCAGGACTTTCATCATTATTAACTTCATCACCTGTCAGCATAAATCAGATAGTCTTGATGCAATTATGGTCTTGGTGGACTGCCTCACTGATTATCAAATTTATTGTGTACCTTAAACATAATCTACAAAGTAACAGCCAAAATGTAAATTAGAGAAATAACTTTTAGACATAGCCTGACAAACAAAGTAATATCAGACCAAGATCTCAATTCATATCTCAATTCTGAGACCACCTCCTGTCTAACTTAGGCATCAAGCTTTGCTTCTCCTTATGTTACCACCCACAGATGGACGTCCAGATGGAGTTGGTAAACCATAGGCTTGAGTATTATCTGAAATGATATTTTCTTTCCCAGAGCAACATCCAAACTATCTCCCCCTTACATATTTCACTAAATTAACCACACCATTCATCCATGTACATTTTCTCATTATACCAACTTCTGTCAACATCACAAAATTTTTAAAGACAGCCTGATGGGTGGTTCAAGCTGAAGATAATATAATTACAACATTCAGTTAGTTATTACTTTCTTGAAGATTATCTTAACAAAGCCTTGCAAAATAAAAAACCCAAGGAAGATCCTCATTGCTTTGACCATTCAGAGTAAAAGAATAGTGATATGACTCTTATTAATGCCAAAAACTATGTCACCCTTGTGTAATGAAGGAATTTAGGTCTCCTGACCCTGAGTTCCTACAAAGTGCTTTTTCAAATTAATAAATGGGTTATTATCTGGCTTTACATGAGGGATCCAGCACCTGATCTGTTTTTCATTCTCTCATTAAGGAAATTAACAGGCTCTGAAGAAAATCAAAATAGGTCCAGTATGCTCAGAAAACCTTGGTAAATTATAATATGAGGGGAAGCCATTTTAAATACTTAAATTCTTAAAAAAATGATACTACTTTGTCAAATGAATGATATACCCCAATGAAGAGGCACTTGAAATCAGAAAATTGTCCTCACTGTTCTTGATAGGTCAATAAGTAACTATCCAAGAAGGGTGTGAACTTATAAGAGGAGGATGTCATGGTATTGGCTTTTATTGCTGAATTATTGCCCTAAAATATCAAAGTGCGGATTATCTTAGGCTCAAGGCCTGATAGAATTAACTACAAGAAAAATTAGTTGGCAACATGTCTTGATAAAATCAAAAAGATTCTAAATTCAAAATTATTAGCATCAGCACTTTTCCCTAAAAAAGCTCTCATTTAAAAACTGACTCAGATTGAAAAGAGTGGATCAAATATAAAAACCTATCAACTAAATCCATACTTTTTTCTTTGGATACATCAGAGGATCAGTCATTATTGTCATGTACCAAACCCTAATGAAGTTGAATGAGTCTATAAGTTTATTTGACACCATGTAGCATAGAAATTATTGTTCAAAATAATACTCTTATAAGCACTTCCCTTGATAAGAGCTTAATAATTTTTCTCTATTACTTGATTAAAAACATTTTATCATCTACTTCATGGTTGTCTCCCAATTTTATGTAACTAATGAATTAATTAAATGAGGCTGATAAACCATAATATTATGTGCTTATTCTGGAACCATGACAAATTGTGCGCTTGTAAATTGGTGTATTCCCTATAGGTTGGGGCCATCTAGTGCTAAAAAGTCAAATTATGCGCTTGTTATTAGGCATCTGTTTATATGCTGCCAGTACCATAATCAGATTAAAAAATAATCATTACCTAAATCTCCTAGTCTTCTAAAATTTTGTAGCTTAGCATGCGTGTTATGCTATCTAAAAGTTTTGCGCTATACTATTTAGAAGCAGACCACTAAAACATATATCTAATCCATTAAGATAGAGGCCCCAGTGTTGCACAGTCTCTACCATATAAGGAGCACCATGGCATAGACTATATAATTTAGTTGAGTCAGAGACATCTATAAGAAACAGAGAATGTGTTGTTCTACTCCATCCATCACTTCCCACAACAAAGTTTATCCTACCACAAGTTTGAGATTTCAGTTAAAACAATGGAAAAACAATTAATTCTTGTGCACCAGATCAGAACCTGACAAAAATATAAACCTTGCCTTATTTTAGACTTCTTCTCAACCAATTCTTCAATTTAGGCTTCTTTTTTCCTAATAGTGTGTAAAGAGGGTCATGTTCTTCTGATATTAACAGGGATATCTCTAAAAGAAGCTAAAATGGCACTAAGAAAATTTTTAGTATATTGATTGGGTTAGAGTTACCCAGATGATAATGACTTCATTGTTAATCATAGCAGTCATGTGTCAAGGAGAAAAGAAATGTTTTTTAATAATAAGACTTAGACTGGAAACCATCTAGTACTAAAAAAAGACTTAGACTGGAAGAACTCACAAATACTGCTTAGATGGTCAGGTTTTCCCATTCTAAGCACCCCATGATGTCTTAAAATATTCTGAAGATGTGACCTTCATCTGGAGATATCACCAAGATTTCATCAATGTATGCTATTAAGTAGGTTCATGAGAAAACTCAGTAAAGAGTCTGTGAGGTTTTGGAAACAGATGGGAGTGGTTTTTACCAAAAATGTAAGACACTTAACTATAAGATCTATTTTAAATTGTGTAAAGCACTCACCAATTCTTGTTTCTTCTTGATGCGGATTTGATTAAGGAAATTTAAGATAATCTAGATTGTCAAAAACTAGAGTTTTCTCATCATAGCATATGATATATTGTTCTAATGGCATTAGTGGAGTTTATAACTATTATATTATTCATATTGTCATAGTTAGCGCACAGCCTGAGAAAGCAACTTATTATTAAAAGAATGAGGTGAACACAATGATTAATTTTACAAGTAAATACCAATATTGATTATCCCAAATTCTTCCATCTTCATCCCACTTCTGCTCCATAGAACTGCATGACCTTGCAAGGGCTTCTTACATTATAAAGCTGTTAAAAATTTGGTTGACCACATTATCCATCTTGCTTGCTGATTAGAATTTCAAAGATTGTTAAAAAGCAATCTATTATTTGGCAATGCCTGATGACTAAATTGTTAGTCAAAATTAATTAAAGGGATCTAATACAACGATTGGTTTCAATTAGTATTTTGTTGGGGATCATCCCTGACTAAATTGTTAGTTGCAATTAAACAAAGGATATTATCCAATGATTGGTTTTTTTGATGTTTTGTCAGGAATCATCCATTAATTTTGATTAGGCAAATTGATAAGCTTTATTGCTGATAGTCATATTGACATAGTGAAGTATTCATGAAGAGTCATTGAATGATTAGGGTCATTTTTTCAAATCTACTAAAGTGTTTTAAGGCTTGTTTTGGTAGTAGCTAGTAGTCATAATCAGGTAACATGGCCCCAGCCCATCTGTGTATGAATCCTAACACAAGGGGAAGGTTGCCAATCATGTGAAAGATTACATTGAAGAGAATTTACTAAGATTAAGGCATTTGCCATCATCAGAATTTAGTTTTAAGGGTTAGAAGTTTTGGGAGACCAATCAGTTGATTTTCAGAGAATTATTTTAAAAGCTGTCCGCATTCTGCCTATTAAACCCCTACCATTCTCTAATAAAAAACCATTCAACTGATATATAATTATTATATTTACTTCTAAATTGAATATTGAAAGGAATAAAAGTGTCTAGTTGTTTTTATTAAGTTACAATTGCCAAAGTGGATTCATTGCCACCTAATTTGAAGACTCAACATACTTGTTGTATTCATACAGCTAATTTTTTAATAATTTTCTCACAACTAACCTGTGCAGTAAACTACTTAAAAGTTTCCAAAAACCAACATTTTCTTTAGATCAAAACAACATCTACCTGCCAACATCCTTCTCTGACAAACCCTTCATGTGAGTATATGTACCAATCAGTTGAACCAATTATTACATTTTGACTTGGATTTGGAAATCTAAACTTGGGCTAAAATGATTTCAGGTTTTATGGATGAGGTTAGGATGGGTATTGGGCTGTGACTTTCACAAGCCATTCTTTAGGCTCATAAGAGCTTGAAGAATGGTGTAGGAGAGGATCACCAGAAGAGCAACTTTAAACGTTGAGCCAGCACTAATTCTAAAACATATAGAATTCTCTCTTTACCCATTCTGGGTTTCTCACAGCCCTCAGTCCACTTAACCTTATCATAACTGGCGTTCTGAGAAACAAAAGTTTCTAAAACATCAACAAGAACTTAGTTTTTGAATTGGTCTTCTTCAAACTTAAAGAGTCTTTTACTTAATGCGCTTGAAGCGTCAAATCATTGTAATTTTGTTTTTCTATGACAATACATAATATTAAATAAAATAAGTTAATTTCAGGTTAGGAACCCTGATTTCCATTTTTCTTTTTATTGTGTTTTGATCTCCTTAAAGAGTAAAATTAATCAAGCTAGTAGTAACAGGTCCTAACATTTAGCTAAGGAGTCCAACTCTATGTTGGATATCATTCACCATCAAAATTAGCACTAAACCAAAGCCAAATATGTGATTTGAAACTGAAACTTACCATTTATTACATTATTACAAAATACATGTGCTACCAGCCAGCCACAAGTTCCCAGTTCAGCTGACCTCAGTGGCTGTTTTAAGTATCAGTTTCTGAGTGACCAGCACCAGATATAGCCAGTGACTGATGGCCAATCCTTGACCTAAAGTGATTATTGGTGCAAAATTAGAGGGTAACAAGCCCCCACCAGAAATTTAGTTGGCACTGAGGGTACTTGGCCCAGCAGGGCTCTATCACCTCATGGTGGCCCACTATGTATGAGATAGTCAGCCAGCTGTGCAAACCACAAATTATCTCACATTCTTGTAGAGAAAGCACCTTCCTGGTTAGGATGAGATGCCTATCCCCAGCAGGAGCATGAGAAGAGAGAGCGCATACCTGCCATATCTGGGTGTGCTTCCCTTGCTGGGGAGACTGGCTAAGGCAGCCCAATTTCTATTTAGCTTTTAGTAATGGTTCTTTAACCACAAAGTGATTGGAATTTAATTTTGAGTGAGTTTTTCCAGGTCTGTAGGTAACTTGCCTAGGAGCCCTCATGTGGCATCCTCCTGCTTTGGGGAACCCTCTTGTGGGGGTTCCTACTTAATGGGGTGGTTTAATAACTGAGTTGAAACAATTACTACATTTCAAAATTGTTTTAGAATTCAAAAACCAAATTAAACTCTTTTGGGGGCTTTCAGATGGGGTTGGATCAGTTCTGGACTGTTTCTCAAGCATTCTTAATATTCAAAAGAACTTAAGTATAATGTGGGAGAGGTTTCACGGAAGGTTAACCTTAACAGGACAATCTCAACAATTTCTGGTCCTCATTTGAGAAATTTTTATTTTTAATCCTTTCTGAGTATCTCATGGACTTAAGGCTATCCTTACCTCATCTTAACTGGCATTCTACAGTGCAACAAGTTTTTGTCATATTAATAAAGACTTTGGCTTTTGAGGCTTGATCTCCCCAATTTTTCTGCCTTTTCCTTAGTTCTCACACCACCAAATTATTGGAATTTGTTTAATGTAAAGTTTAAATTTGATAATACATAAATAAGTTAATTCTGGGGCTAGCAACCTTGCTTACCAGTTTTATCTTTTCTTGAATTTTAATTTTCAGTAAGATTTTTTGCTGAAGAGAAATTATATACTGGCTTTAGCAATTACTAAGAGTACACTCTTTGTAGTACATTATGTCAGCATCAACAATAGTCGTTGAACTAAATACAAGATGATGATTAAAAATTTGGGAGGGTTTAAACCATTATACCATGGAGCCACTGTGTGAAGGGATTCCCTGTTGTAGACTTTTTAGCAAAGTTGCTACCTGTAGCTCTCAAGTCTACTGAACAGGTTCTGATTTGTGCATTAAAAAATTTAATATAGCAAATTGACTGCATTGACAATAGTATGAAGAATATTGTCCTGGTTGACATTTTCACAACTAATTTGAGTATTGTACTAAACGCTAGACTGGTGCTAACGCTCTTCCTTCTATCCCTTGAAGGTTTTGATAGACTAACCAGTCAACAAGAGAAATCATCTTAAAAATTCTCCTATAGAGTTGCAAACGTCTGCTAAAAGACCTCATTTTTCTATTCATTCATGAGCTGCAAAGAACTTAACAAGAAATAAATAGACAAAGGATATCTGATTTCCCAACTCTAATCATAAGAGTAAAGTACACTAGATGTATAGCAGTCTAATTATTCAAGGGTTCAATTGTCTTTATTGATCTGCTTTATTTACTTAAAATACAAGTAATTTATAGGTATTCAGCGCCTAATTTTATGATACCCCAATAGGAAATGGCAGCCATTGCTGATAGATTAACCTTTTAATTCACACTCAATGATATTCTTTCTGTATAATCTAGTCAGATTTTTCTGCCAACTAGAAATGCAATCCCTTTCTGGTTAAATCAAAGAACGTGTCCTAGTGTTCTTGACCAACATCAGAGGATTACCCTTTATCAGGCTAGCAACCTATCTAGGTAATGGGACCTTTTAACCATTGACAGCAGGTCATGTTACCTAAAAATGTTAGCCCATGAGTTGCTACCAGAAGCATTATCAACAAATTGTAAATTTAGTAAAATCCCTTAGTCAATTGACAACAAACTCTGATCAACTAGTAAAATTAATTTACCAAATTTAGAGTTAATAATTGTGCCATATGTAAATACATTGTTAGGGATCATCCCAAAAAACACTAGTAATCTGGCAGAATAAAACCCACCAAATTAGTTAATAAGTGCTAAGGACATTTACCAAAAAGAAGCTATCATAAAAATGATAAGTCCTACATCCACTAAAGGGTCTTGTCCCCACCGGATAAGCATATATATAGTTTAATGAAGCTGGGTAATGTGAGCATACTGAAATCTTAATACCTGTCCTACCTTCCAGATGGCTTTCTAAAGGAGGCCAGGGATGACATTATAAAGCTTGCGTTTGCTGCAGGCTAATCCTGTGAGAATGCTACTATGTTATTGTTGCTTTTCCCCAATACACTTAGATTTAAAAAGACTAAAAGCTTTCTTGTGTGCCAGAGCTGATCAAGTACGCTGAGAATTAGCATGCCCAATACATTAAGGTACTGCACACTTCAGGCATCATTGATTAAAGAAAATTTGACACTTTTTAATCTTTTGCTAAATTCTTATAATGGCTCACTCCCATTTTGTCCTCTCTTATGTGTGCCCTCAGGTGCGCGCAAGGCAAATATTCCTCTAACCCCCTAATCTATCCAATATGGTCGCTTAGGCTAACTACTGAGGTGCCATATTGGTAGCTTTTTATTTTAGTTTTTTTTGGCACATGCAAATAAAAATGCGTGGCCTCCACCTCTTGAGTTGGGCCTCACTAGTACTAAAAGATATAAGAAAACACATAGCTAACTTTTTTATTTGTCTTTCTTTATGTATGTTGTCAACTCAAAACTCTACCATAACCTTTTCCCTCAGTGACAAAGGGTAATAGTTATAAATCTCATAACAAAGCCAACTGTTAGCTTATACTTAAAATCTAAATCTTGTGAGAGGGGAGTGCAAAGCCTTAGAAGCGTCATATAGGTCTGCATACTTTGCAATACACCAAGTAGTGTAACAAACGCGTTTTCAAAACCCTATTTGCCACTTTGGCACATGCAAGCTTACGCTAGAAGAGAGTTACCTCAGTCTTTTGAGTGTCAGGCTTGCAATGGTGTGCAAATCCCAGTTTAAACATCCATCAGAATGGTCAAATTAGCCACGTTTAGGGTTCAGATATCACTCTCAGGGTGATATAATGATACACAAAATTTGCTGACCCACCTGGTCAAGCTATGAAAGGATCTGAAATTGCCTCCTCTGTCACCCATCAACTTCACTAAGCTGCACAAGATCATTAATACCTTTTCATGACTCCTACATGTTATGCAATTGCCTTCCACAATACACCAGGACGTTAATTGCTCTCTTCTAACCCTGGTTTATTGTGACCAAAGTTCACAATTAATAAACTTATATTAATAAATTTATAATGGCAGTAAATCTAAGTAAACGGGCTTTAGTTCATAAGGAGACTAAAATAATGTAGAATTTCTAAGTGAGAGAAGGAAAACGCATCTTTGCTTAATAAAAATTAGCCCTGCAAGATTTATGCAAATTTTGAAATAAACTAAGCATGTCCAAGGCTTGACAAATTCTAGTTTTCCACCTTCTTCTGCTGGTGGATCAAGGAAACTTAAATTCACTAATACACCCTGAATACTATAATTTATACTAAATTCAATCCCAAAATGCATTAACTCAACAAAAAGTTAAGTTTGGAAAATTAGAATTGAAACTGTCATCAAAGCAGATTTCTTAGGTCCCAGCCTTAGAAAATTCATGCATGCCCACCAATCAGTACATTTTTCTCTTGGAAAACGGAATCCTGGCACATCCACCATGCCATATGGGAGAATCATGACAGGCAATGTTCCAACAGATGGCTTTGTGATAAGGAAGCTTGAAGGAATTAACCATATATCTAGAATCCCAGAATATGTTGACGTTCTCTCTGGAGGTCCACTTATGGGTGCAAGTGGCCTCAACCACCACCAGCAGCTTAACTTCTCACCTCCAAAGTCCCCATTCCCTTTGCTGGAAAGCCAGTGCAACAACAAAGTAGATTTGAAGGTTCAGAGCAATGCATGGGGCATTTGACTCAGTAACATCTTGCAAGCTGTCTGGTGAACAGCTTACCAGGAAAAGTTGACTTGAAAACTATGTAAAAAATGGGCTCCCAAGGCCCTATTTGCCACCTCAGCATATGCAAGCCTACGCCAGAAGAGAATAGCCTCAATCTTCTGTGCGCCAGGGTTGCATCAGAGTGAAAATCCCCTATTAAATGTTCAATGGAAATGTGTAATTCTACTGCATTCAGGGTGCAGAATATCTCACAGCTGATACAATGAAGCACAAAATTTGCTGACCTACCTGGTTAAGGTACAGCGTACTCTGAACTTGCCTCCTCTGTCACCCATAGCTTCACCTGGCTGCACAAGATCACTGCAACCTTGTAATGACTCTGAAAAATTGTGCAATCACTTCCATAGCACTCCTAGGACGTTGAATGCTCCCTCCTACCCCTGGTTTTTATAACCAAGGTCCCCAATTAATAAACTTATATTAATAAATTTAAAACGGTGCTATTTAAGAAAACAGGCTTTATTTTAGAAAGAGACCAAGGTAATGTATAATTCCCAAGTGATGGAAGGGAAACACATCCTCACTTGATAAATAGTAGCTCAGTAAGAGCTACGCAAATTAACAATAAACTAAGCGCATCCAAGGGATGATAAATGCTGGTGTCCCAACCTTTATTTTCTGTTATATTGAGGGAACTTAAATTCATTAAAATTCACCGTAAATATTTTTACTTATTTTACCTCAAAAATGCATTGACTTACCAATTAAGTCAAGTCTTAAAAAAAGGGATTGTGACCACAATCACAGAAGATTTTCTATGTCCCAATTTTATGAATTTATGTACAATCACTGTTCATTACAGATAGGCCAATTAAGTTCTAAGGTGCATTAGTAGGCTATCTAGAGACTAATACAGCTTCAGTAGTGATTCATTACTTTGTCAAGGGATGCTATAAAGTTTTCATCAAGATAAAGAATCATGAAATTGTTTACTCTGTTCATTTTTGTGACTATTGTTTTCTACATAAGAATTGTGCAATTTAGTAATATCACTATCACTTGGACCCAAAAAGGCAGGATACAGGAGTTAATTGATAGAATAAAAGTATTCCACAAAACAACTGTTACATATTTTGAAGGTCATAAAGGGTCATCACATGGCAACAGGAAATGGATTGGGAGGTACCACCCTTAAATAGTTAACCTACAACGAAAGGTATATTAATGCTTCAACTAAGTCCAGACAGATAAAGTTTAAATGCTCCTGTGTCAACTGATGTGATAGTTTGGTAGCTCTAATTAGCAGAGGTAAAAGTAGCTAGGAACCAGACTTAATCAGATGAATAACTCTTTTTTTTAGTACTGGATGGTCCCAACCCAAGGGGGATTCATCGATGTTAGATGAATAACTCTTTCTGAAAACAAAAGAAGAAAGGCTAACTACATTTTCAATGGGAGGGGAGTGAAAATTCATTATTGAGGTATTTAACAGAGTGTACCCCTGTATAGTTCTAAAATTGTCCATTGAATATAAAGTGGTATGGATAATTACCTGCTTGGTTTTTGTAAGGGGAAAGATCCATATTGCTGTCCACAGTAACCATAAAAACAGACAAGCGTTTTTTGGATCAAGGTAAAGCTTATGTTCTATAATTTCTTATGGATATTTCACGCTGCAAGTAATTAGGATAAGTGAGAGACTTAATGGATAATATCAAAGAGCTTCATAAACGTTTGAGGGATTTTGACCTGGAGGGGATGCAAGATACAAAAGCAGAAACAAAAGACTCTAAACTAAGGTTACATTAAGCATTGAAGCAAGAGAAAAGGACTTACTAACCTCTTCTACTTTTTAGACATCTTGTACTGGTATACCATAGAGCATGACGGTGTAGGAATTTTTATTGGGTGTATTTCACCTATGACATAAGTTTAAGTCTTTCCAACCCGTGATCTCACTGCTGGTTCAAAAGTCACCTCTAAAACTAGAACAAGAATACCCAAGGACCAAGTGAGAGTTTTTAATTATAAGTATGGTTTATCATGTTAGGGCACAGTAGGATTGCTAAAACTAGAAATTTTTTAGCAATTATAATTACTTGAAGAGTGTAAATTACATCATAAGTGGAGCTCCAAGACCTGGAGTCCGCCATTACAGTTAAAGCATGTGAATAATTGCCTAGGGTTAGCATGGACAAAAGGGTTAATTATGTTTTGTCTAATATAGTCAGAGTCCATCCCAAGCAAGTCAGTAAGTGTTGAGAAAAGATCAACTTGGGGGTATTTTCTCAACCTATAAAAAGCCTCCAGAGAACCCCAATCTCATTTTTATTAATATTATTAATAGTTTTATAGCTTTCCTGAATGAAAGTTGAGTCATAACTAACTTGACCAGCCTTAAAAGTTTTTACAAAAATCTGAATCCTATTTTATAATCTTTAATGGGTCTTATATTCATGATAATGAAGGCCATTATATACCCCCTGAACATCACAATAATCTTCCAGAAGCTCACCATAACGTCATAGAACGCATAAATATTATTTTTGTATAAAAGACTATATGCACAATGTCACACTTGAAGCCTTATGAGAACCACTTTACAATTTTTGATTCAACCACCAATAATAGAGAAATTACTGGAACCTCATCCAAAAAGCCATTCTCCATTTGTATGAAGCTGGGACAAGCTATAGTTACTAAAATGAAAAGCAATGACTTTTGCAAACTCCACCAATTGAGATGACAATGTAACCATGCAGCTATAAGAGCCACAAGGGTCATCTGATTAACAAAAGCTACTGTTAATTTTAGAATAGCAGCCATACTTACAGGTAGGCCAGAGCTCCATAATAATTTTAAAAAAGGTGCCTAGAAAATCCAGAGGATCAAGAAATTGGAAACCTCTAGCCCTGAAATCATGGTGCAGATTCATAATTACCATATGTGAAGAAGTTTGTTTTCTAAGTACAAGGTTTACTTTATGCACCCCAAACCCCTTTTTCATTATATATTATTACTAAATTCATATTATAGATAATTTTCTTTCACAAATTCTTCCTTGTTTATTATTGTTTTATTTAGTTCTTATAATACCAGATGTAGTATTCTTGCCAAAAAATTCAGGCTTAGTCTTATTGTTGTCAGCAGAGGTTGAGAGGAGCGCAGGTTGCTTATGAACAACCATCAATATGTTTAATTATAAGGCTTCAACAATATTGAACATGCTTGGATTTAAGATAAATTAACCCACGTACAGAATAGTAAGTTCCTACAAATTGTTTAATGACACACCCTGTAAACACATAGATGAATTATTGCATGTGGCATAACCCTTTCCAACAGAATCCCTTTAAAAATGGCTACTTAAGCAATAGGAGAATAGTATTATATAAAGACTTTTATGGGAAGTCTATCATCAGCTGCTTAATTGAGCATGTACATGAATTTTCTTCTGAAATAGCCTAACCTGTTGGATGAGTGATATGTTGCACTGGGCGAAATAAAAAAATTTGACATATTCCTCATGAGTAAAAGAAGGGTACATGCAATGTTGTAAAGATGCTTCTAGAACATGAAATGGCTCTAGAACAAGTTTATTCATCTTGATTTATGTAAGTAATTAATGGTGATCTTCTTTAAAAATTATCATGAAGGAGGAGTTTAAGTAGGAGGTAGTAAGATATTTTCCTCTTTTAGGTCTTAAAGGTGGTCTATTAGGAGGATATTATACTAAATATCAATTTAATATTAGAAAACATTGAAAAAGGGTTTGGACTGAGTAAGAGCAGATACTGCATGATGTTTAGGTTATCTAAAAAGGTCAAAGACTTTTATGACTCTCAGAAAAACCTTTCAATAGGAAAAGACTGGATAAAACAGGTAAAAAGGTTAGATCTAGTAGACAACTTCCATTTAAGAAGATTCTGAAAGTACTAGCTTCTAACAAATCAGCAAGGGAAGAAACAATAATTCTAGTTTTTCAAGCATACTGCAAAAAAATAGCAGAACAGGAGTTCAAGGTATATGGTTCATCAGGGATAAAGACCAACTAGATTTAAACATGATTAAGAAAAAGCATAAAACGTTTTTAAATTTATTGACTGATTTTTATAATATATTTTAAAGTAATAAACAGGTTAAACTAAATATAAAGGAGGTGAAAAGTCCCTTCTGTCATGAACAATGACATAATCTCTAGTGTTTTCTTATAGGCAAAGATAAAATACTAAAACCAGGATTTTAAGGTTTGAAACTTTACAAGAATTCAAAGCACCCATTGCCAATCTTGGGTGCAAGCCAATTAAGCAAAAAGAAGGGATTAAGAGGTCTGCAAGTGATTCTCTAAATATGGCAACTACAGCCTTAAAAATTATAATATGTCATGGTTGAATATGTTTTCAAATTACTATCTATACAAAAAATATAATCCCTTCACCAAATTCTCTAATATAAGCTTGGTTCCATATTCCTCCAATTTAGTTTCAAGTTGGGTCATAGATTATCATTTGGTACAACCAAAGAAGTTAACACATTGACTACTAACTATAGGATAAGTTGTAGTTTGCATTTACAATTTACCTCATAAAAAATATCTGAGATGGGTCAACCTTGGGACAAATATACCACACTGAGAATGTTTTCTAGCCAGTACAGGTTTTGAACTCAAAACCTGCACTAGGGGTGGAAGCAGTTTTACCCACTTGGCTAACCACCCTTCTCCAAATTACCTCATAGCTGGCATTAAAAATGTTAATTTGATCAAATCAGTAAGGATGAGCTTATTATCTAAAATCAAGTATTATATCATTAACAAACTCCCTTTGAAAGTATTTATTCTGTGGCCAACTTCTATGTTGGTCAAGGTAATCCTATCAATAGTGACATTGCTTAATATAACTGTGATTTATGGATTTTAGTCATGCTTAGATAAGGACCTCCTCAAGGATTTCTTAAAAAAATCAAAGCCAATTTACTCTTCAGTACTAAAGGCAGTTATTACTCTCCTTTTACTGTTTTATAGAACATTAATGTTTGAAGCACTCAAATTTTAGACCATGACATTTACTGACTGTTGATAAACTCCCTCTTGGAGACTATCTGTATAGTTATGCTCATCTTTAACCTAGTGAAGTTCTTTTAGTGTTGTTACTATATTTCTGCCCTCAACTTGTGGTCCCAT
Source organism: Massospora cicadina (assembly GCA_022478985.1). Classification (NCBI taxonomy): domain Eukaryota; kingdom Fungi; phylum Entomophthoromycota; class Entomophthoromycetes; order Entomophthorales; family Entomophthoraceae; genus Massospora; species Massospora cicadina. The sequence goes on along the minus strand of JAKSZP010008103.1, from coordinate 80,862 downwards.
TTACTTTGGGGTTCGCTTTATTATAGTATTGATTTACCTGCTTATCAGGTATTAGATTTACATCAGCTCTATGGAAACTGCAGTGTTATATAAACTCTTCTGGCATTAATTGAGACAACTCTTTCTAAGTCTTAAAACTCTTCCATGTAGGGTCAACTTGGGTGTAACAGGGTGCGTTGGCCTTTTGTTATAGTCATCATGCTCATTAATTCCCTCTTCTCAATCATTCTACTGTGCTTAAGTCTCTGTGGCTTTCTTGCCTCAGACAACTAAAGTTCCCCTGCCCATCCTTTAAAAATTGATATTTAGATCTTTATGACCTGCTATAAAAGTACTTATACCACCACAGAGATCTTTTGAAATCCAGTAGGAACTAGCTTTAATTATATGAAAGCTTCTTATTCAACTTATATAAAGTAACATTATCAGTTTCTCCCCTATAAATGGTTAAGCCCCAACTTGGTGTTCGTTATTTAGTTATAGCTAATACCAATAAACAATAATATCTAAATATGGAGTACTATTAAGCTATATTATATTAAGTCTTAAATTATTTTATAAAGCATCAAGCGATTCCCATCAATCATACTAGATTATAAGTTAACAAGCAGAGTTACTTGGCGTTTCACAATTTTATTTATGAGCTTACACTAACAGCCTAAAGGCTATGCCAGCACTAAGCTTATCCACTTGGACTAACAGCTTAACTTTTGCTTTATGGCTGGTGAGCTAGTTATCTAAAACATACTTAATAATAGATACTGAAATAATTAAAACTCTACCAATAATTTTTGTTTAGTTTAAGTGAGCAATTTGGTGGATTATTCAATAATAACTGCCAATTCTCACCCACTTGTCCAAATAACTTGAACCTATTAGACTCAATTAGTTTGAGGTGAGCAATTTGGCAAATCATTAGATAGTATATATCAATCATAAACTATTCACCCAAATAGATTGAACCTATCTGACTTGATAGTTTCAGATTCAATAATAATTACCAATTCTCACTAACTGACCCAAATTGATTGAATTTATAAAAGACTTGATGGTTTCAGATGTCTTTTATTAAGTCATTACATCATTCAATCAGTCATAAATGTATTTTATAAAGTAGATAAATCAGTTAAAAAATTTTTTAGCTACATTTCAAGTGATCTACTGATGGGGATAAGCAAGCTTGCCTCACAACTTAAAGTATACCCAATTACTGAATCTATCTGATCTTTAATCTATATATAACCTTGTTATTTTGTTTAACTTTTATCTATTGTACTTCCCTAGTACTATAAATAGTATTAAATAAAAAAATTATTTGAAGTGGGTTGACCTTGTGACAAATAAACCACACCAAGAATTTTTCTAGTCAGTACTGGTTTCAAACTTGTATTGAACAAAACCTGCACTAGGGTGAAAGCAGGAATTACCCTGCCACGCTAAGCACCCTTAGATAGTACTAAATAACTTTATAGTATAAATTTCTATGCAGCATTGTCTACTCTTTAAAGTCCAATTGTCTTGTTTATATCTAGATTAATTGTAAAATCCTATGATTGATATATTCAGAACGTGGGAAAATCTAAACCATCACCAACTGGTTAATTTCTATCTATAGGGATTTATTAAAACTCCTGGCCCTCTATAAAGGTTGATTCTTGCTGGGATTTTTGCCCATATTCCCAGCCTGCTAGATTACCTGGTATCACTAGGGGAAAATTCCCTAAGGCAAAGTGAATCAGAAATCAGTTGGCTCAAGTTTCAGAGGAACTACGTTTGGGAGATTTTGGGATATTCACCTGGTCATGTCCGTTGGGGATCAATCTGGATGAATACCTAAGATCTCATTGAGTGGAGTAGCCAATAAAAGGGGCATCTGATAGTAATTAACTATCAGGTGTACCAATTGGGATTGGGTGGTTTTCATCACCAACTGATTGGGAATGAATAGTGAGTTGCAAGGCGAGTGATGCCACTTGCAACTAGCAAATTGATCAGTTGGTGAAGTGACCTGCCATAATGGGTAATAAGTACCATTACCTAAGCAGGTCGCTAGCCAATTATGGTTGGTTTGCTTGGATCAAGAGGAAAACATTAGGGACATGTTTTCCAACTCTTTCCATTTGAGGTCTCAAGGATGTCCAATGATGGAATCTTAGCCAGGATGGAGAAAACCATCACTGCCAAGATAAGGAAGGGCGATTCAACGGCAATGGCTGCCATTTCATTGAAGATGTGTCAACCAAGGGTTAGACAGCTGAATCCCCTACTATATTATTCCCTAGAATTTACTATAATAATAAACTCAGAATAGAAAACTTAGTTTGAAGATAACAAGTACTTTATAGCAATATTATCAATTTAGTGTATAGTTAGACTATCAGCTTCTATTGTGTCATTCTATATCAAGGATATTATTGCAGAAGGCAATAATTGGAAGACTCTCAGAAATAAGAGTAAAGATCCAAGTGGGGATCTAGAGACAAAGGAACCACAATCAGGGATAGCTGTCGACTGTGTGTTGGGCCAAGAGAGACTGTCACCAGGGTATCTTAGTGAAGATTGGATGGACAAGAATATAGGGAACAAATCCCTATAAGTACGACATACAGAGTATTTAATTGGAAGTACTGGCCAAAGCATTGGGCCTAATAGTTAAGCTCAACTATGGATATAGTCTCCATACTATTATCAGTTTAATAAATTCTATACAATGCAATGAAGTGCATAAGGAAATCAAACCTGTGCAGTAAAAAGGTTACTGGGCTGATGGCTGATAATCAACCTAGAGAAAATTTATACAAGTTGGTGCTCACTGCAGGGATAGTTGAGTAAAGAATCTAATATAATGTCATATAAAGAAGAAATATGCAAGCTGTGGACCAAGATCACCACTGTGAATCAGAATGCCTTAAACTCAGCGGACAATCAGAGTTTTCAGCCTTGGAAGAACGAGTTGCCAAGGTGGAGGAAGGAGTAGAAAATGTAACCAACTTCAGGAATGAGTTACTCAGCAAAGTAAACTCATTGAAGAAAAAAAAGGGGACCTCATTTGAGAGGTCCTATTCCTGAAAATGGAGCGTGAAACAGATCACGTTCATTTAAAAAGGTTCAGTGTGGATATTGAGAAATTGATCAAAGAAGTGGAGGAACTGAAAGCTCACAGATGTGCTTGTGAGCCTGATATGGCCAGAAATACTGAAGAGAGAAGCCCTCACATGATACTTGGGAAGTCAAATGCCCCAAGATATATGCCACCCGCCTTTAATGCCATATTGGAGATGATGCCCAAAGTCACTCCAAAGATAGCTGAGTAGCCAAACCAAGAGAATTGGCCCAAAATGACTTGGAGGAATTTAGAGCAACGCTGAAATTGCCAACATTCCATTGGGATAATGCTCCAACGTTTTTCAACTGTTTGACATGACTATGAATGGCTACAGAGATTGTCAAAAGGCATTAACAGTCATGAACTGCCTGGACACTGACTGTCAAAACCTAGTGTTACCCCACTTGGAGGGGGACAGATGGTCATATGCTGAGGCAAAGATGGCCATCATGAAAGAGTTCAGGAGTCCAACCCGCATGTCAAAACGCAAGCAAGAATTAATAGGAATTCAGTTCCATAAAGACAAGTCTCTTGCTAGCTTTGCGGATCAATTTTACCAGGAGTCACAGATCCTGGCTGGAGCAAAAGTATTAGATGACTTTGATGCTAGAATCGCTTTGCAAGCGGCCCTTTGGCCCTATTGCAATTTGCATTGAATGATGTCTTCTGTATTTGCGATGGAGATAACTACCTCACAAATGGTAGACAACCTGAAAATTTTGGGAGCAATGTTAAATGCCCCAAATAGAAGCTTCAAGTCAAATCCAGTACAAAACATGAATCACATGAAGGGAAACAAAGGAGCAAAAAAGGCTACCAAATGAACTGTGCCAGGAAATAAGCCTGAAGAATCCAGAAAGTCAAGCATGAAAGAGAAGGTCTGCTATCAGTGTGGCGGAAAAGGACATTTTGCCATACACTGCAAAAAGCCAAAGGATCAGATTAACGTGGTCCAGGTTAAAGGGACAGCAGTCACCAAAGATTCAGGAAAAGGGCCCACTGCCTAGACAAGGAACAGTTTAGTGCAGCGGAGAAACCTGTTCCTCCCAATATCATGAATAAAGAAATATATATTAGCAATCTGTTTGTAGACAATGAGCAGGATCAGCTATACCAAGTGGTCAATATGGATGTGAATGCCATGACCAGAGCTGGGGTGAAGAAGATTGACCCTGAGATAATTCAGGAAGTTGCACAGCCATACGCTGTAAGTCTTGGGGACCAGCCCCTACAACTGGATAGGGAGCAGCACCCATTTTGGACAAAAAGGGGCCAAAGGCCCAAGTGGACCCCCTGTTGCAGTTGAGCAACTTGGCACATGTGGTAGATGAGCGCTGGGTGACTGCCCTTCCCCCTAAAGATAATCAGGTCTCTCCCCTCCCCCTCCTCAACCCTAGTAAGACTAATAGAGGGGACCTGCCAGGAGATTATGCAAGCCAGGGGCCATGGGCGGGCCCCTGGGACCCCTCACTCACCAGGGAAAACTTAACAAAATTTTGAGGAAATAGCCAGTGCCAGTATTGGAGCCCAGTCTGCAAATTCTGGGCTGAAGGAGCCAGTCCAGACTGGCCAGGTCTGAAAAAGATTGGCACATGATTTGGGTTTTGAACCAGGTTACAAGTGACTTAGACCAGTTGCCCCTACCCCCTGGGATAGATCCAGAAAGTTCAGATCATGTAATTAATCAGATTGAGAGTTTGGACCAGGTTGCAGATGACCCAGCACCAAAGCCACAGCCCCCCGGGACAAATCTAGTGAATCTGGACCATGCAAACAGCCCAACTTGGATGGTCAGGGCCCAGATCGGTACCATCAACCTGGTTTGGCCCCAAAATTTGGAAAATCTGCAAAAGTTTTTTCAATTTTTACCAAGATTTTGGACATCCCCCCACCCTCCCACCCACCAGCCAACCAAATCCCATCGCTGATCCCCAATCACCCAATCCCTTGGCACCCCACTATGTGATTCTCCCAATACTTAAGGCAACTGCCCTAATGAGGGGTAGTTGTCAGTTCATTCTCTAATCTCCTCACACTTTGCGCTAAATAAAACCCAAATACCCCATGCCTTGCCGCAAAATACACCTGTTTATTTTTCAAAAATTCCACCGACTGATCCGGCAAAGTGTGCTGCCATCCAAATATTCATCCCAATGATTGATGAAGGGGTCATCTGGTTGATTTTCCGCCATGTGGTGGCAGATCATATCTGCCATAAACCACCTCACCCCCAATATTGGAGTCAATTCTCCATCCATTTTCATGTACCCATCTAATGCAAATCCATCCATTCGCTCCACTGCTGAAACCTCTGAGACTGCTCCCCTATTGGAGCAGCATCAGGGCGCCCCGCCCCGGTGCTTGTGAGCTCAGCCCCCACACCTGGCACGTCCACCACTGGTCCCACCCACCTGAGGGCTCTGGAGCACCCCACCCAAGGGGAGCTTGGCCCTAACGCTCACCGCGGGTCCGTTTTCCCCTCCAACAGCACCCCTGTTCACACGGTGAGTCCTGTGCTGCCCCTCGCTGGTGCACCAACTCCCCTATTTGAAACAGAAGGCCAGCAACTGTGAACCCTGGAGGAGTTGTCATCCTCCCCATCTCTCCCACCCTTGGGAGTTGCCCCCGCAAGACTCATGGTTGCCCCCATTGCAACCATCTGGTTTGCCCTAGGGGCCTTCAGTACATTGATGAACCTTTACTTTACTTACGTCACCAATATATCTCCCCTTCTTTTAGTTGCATGGACCACTGTGCCCTTGGCATTCTGGGCTCTCCACTGGGTGCTCACACACCCCAACTGGGAGCCCAGTCTAATTCTTATCAGCTGCATCCATGACATAGTGGACTGACCTGTAACCTTGGCCTTCTCTGCTCTCCTCACAGGCACTGATGAAGCGTTGGCCTATGCCCTTACCCTAAATGTGCTCTCTCTTTGCGACCTGGCCTTCTTCTGCTGGTCAGCTGCCTCATTCATCTGAGCATGCCACCAGGCTAGTTGACCTGCTCCCCACCCCACCAAGCCCTGATGACAAGTGTCACCCCACTAGTCAACATGATAGGGTTGGGAGTCCCCCTTATCCCTTCTGATGAGGTGGCCAACCAAGTCCTGGGTGTCCTGGTGGAACTTCAGGTGCACTTCACCGCTGATGGGGGAAATCCCCCTTCCCTCTGATGCCCAGCAGAGCGTAGCTCTCCTTGACACCCTAGATGGGACGCCCACCACTGTGTCAGGGGAGTGCTCCGCTCTGCTGCTAAGTCTGGGAACCCCACCCCTTTACTGGCACTGGTCATTTCAGCAGTCCAGGCCCCTGAGTCTAGACTGGCGCGCCTCCTCCGTCTCTTCACACTAGGACAGACAGCCACAGACCTACCCTCCCTGATCAAAGCCTTTGCAGTCCTGGCTCCCACGGCGCCCATCCCTCCTGAAATCGCCATCTCCACCTTCCAAGCTGCGTTGGGCCCCACTGCGGCTGCCCAAGCATCTTGGGACCCCTTCCCCAGGTCCTTAGAAATCACATTCTCTGTGGCTCATGCAATTGGGGCCAGGCCTTTCCATACCCCCACTTGTGCTGTCACAGCTCTTGAGGTACCGCGTGCTACCCTCTCTCCCCTGCCAGTGGCCACAGCCAAGGGAAGCATCCCCCAGGCCTCGTTGCCCTCTGCGCCCCCCTCTGTACCCACCTTGAGTACCTTCCCCTCAGAAGAGCCCCTGCCTGCTGCACCCCCTGCTCTCACCCCAGATCAGGAGGGCGGGTCCTTGACCTCCCAGAGTTCAGAGCCTGACCGTCTTGGTGCCATCACCCCCCAATTATACTAAAAGTACCCTTTGAAGAGAGTGGAGCAGGCATACACATCAACCCTCGCTGCCCCATTTGGGACAAGGATGAAGCAGAAACCCCTCCCCAGTTACAGACCAGCTCAGTGCCTCTTAGTCAATCTCTTCTGATGATGGGTCATGCCCCTCCTCAGCTGCCCTCTTTCTCGCCCATCACAATAAAGAGGATCAAGCCTACTTCTTGTTCCCTATCTCTTTCCCCTCGAGTCAGGTGAATTTACTGTGCAAGCCCTCATCAACACCAGAGCGGCAGGCAACTTTATTGACCTCAGTGTGGCGCATTCCTTGGACCTGGCGATGGAAGAAGCCTCATTGGTCCTGGGCGCCTCATCAGAGCCCATGAAGTCTTACCGCATTTGATGCCATTGCACTTCTCCATTCACGTTTTGGGTTTAGTGACCACTTTTCAGCTGTACAGGACTTGCTCTACCCCGTGATCTGGAGGTGGGTTGGTGGCGGTGACAGCAGGTCCATATTAATCTTGCAAGTAACTCCTTGTTGTTCTAAAACCTCAGCTTGAGTGGATAGTTTCCTTTGTTGAAAACCCTCCCCCTTGACACATCCCTCAGCTCTATTTCCCCCCTGATCCCACCCCTATTGACCTCCCTTTGGACTTCCCACCCTTCCTAACCCCCTATAAGTCCATCTTTGACATGTTGCTGGCTTCCAAGCTCCCCCTGCACTCCAAATATGACCTAACATTTCAGCTGATAGTCAACCTTGTCAAGATCAACTGCCCCCTCTACCCCTACACTGAGGAAGAGGACAAGGCTTTGGGGACTTGGCTAGATGAGATGTTAGAGAAGGGGTGGCTTATCAAGAAATCTTCACCTGTGGCCTCCCCCATAGTTTTCACTTGGAAAGCAGACAGCACCCTGCGCCCTTGCGTCAACTATGGCCATTTCAACAACATCACCGACCTGACCCCTACCCATTACCCTTAGAGCAAAACATCGCCCCAGCCATCGCCAAATCTTAGGTCTTATTGAAGTTGGATCTAATGAACGCCTTTAACCAGGTGAGGGTGGCGAGAGGACAAGAGTGGCTCAAAGCTATCCACACCCGCTGGGGTCTTTTTCAATTCAGAGTGATGCCCTTTGGACTGAAGAACGCTCCAGCCACCTTCCAATGCCTTATCAAGGATGTGATTGGGGACTTGCGCTTCTCATGCGCTGTAGCCTACATTGATGATATTCTGATCCACTCCCCTACCCCAGAGCAGCACGCCAAGGATCTAGAAGCAGTGGTGGCAGCCCTCCACAAGGCAGGGCTCTTTGTAAACCCTCAAAGTGCAAATTTTTCCAGGATGAAGTGACTTCATAAGTAACCTCATCCTGAAGGATGAATATGCTATTCCCCCTCTGAGCTCGAGGCAATCCAGTCTTGGCCTACCCCAAATACACAGAAACAACTTTGTAGTTTTCTCAGCACCATCACCTTCCTGAAAAATTCTCCTCAGCCCTCACCCAACTGGCAGCACCCCTTCACCCCCTCACCGGGAAGAACGTCCCCTTCAAGTAGTCCAAGGAATGCCAGCAGGCATTTGGGTCTATCAAAGAGGTTTTCCTCACCACCCCAGTCCTGCAGCATGCTGACACCTCCCACCCCTTCATTGTAGCCTGTGACACCTCATTGGTGGTGGTGGGCACCGTGCTGCTGCAGGAGCATGAGGGAATTGAACACCCAGTAGCCTATTACTCCCACAAATTCACCTCCACAGAACAAGCGTGGCCAATATATGACAAGGAGCTAGCGGCAGTGACGTGGTCACTCACCCACTGGCGATACCTCCTACAGGGTGCCCAGCATAAAATCATTGTTTGGACCTACCATAATGCATTACTATACTACTGCAAACCCCAGAAGTTGGGGCACCGGCAAATTTTCACATACCAGGACCTATGTGAGTTTCATTTTACATATGAATTCATAAAAGGCTCCCTGAATGTGTTTCTGGACACGATCAGCTGGAACCCATCTATCACCTAATGGTGGAGAGGACCCACTAGAGCTTACTACTGTAGTGCCCCCTCCCAAATCCTCTCCTTGGCCCCCCCAATGGTAGCTTCTGCTGACCTTGCCCCTGACGCCTTGCTCCTCCTCCGCATCCTCACTACCCAGACCTGTTGCCTCAAAGGATTAGAGCTTTATACTGACCTAGAGTCTGCAAGTCGGAAGAGAGCCCCATATACCTTGTGGGAGGGAACCATCTGGTTCCATGATCAGGTTTGGGTCCCCCCATCCCTACATAACTGTGTTATCAAGGAACACTATGTCACCCAGACTGTTGGGCACCCCAGCATCAAGAAGTGCGCAGATCTCATAGAGAGAACTTATATTTGGCGGGGTCCTCAAAGGACATTCCCTCCTGGATCTCCTGCTATGTCACCTGCACCTGGGCAAAATCAGATCATTCTGGGAAGAAGGGGTTGCTACACCCCCTGCAGCAGGCTAAGGCCATGGACCTCAGTCTCAGTGGACTTCACCATGGAGCTCCTCCTTTATTGGCTCAGATGCTATCATGGTAATTGTAGATCGATTTACCAAGTTTGCACTCTTCATTCCCTGCCTCTCCTCTATTACCGCAGTGGAGACATTAAACTTATTTGTCAACCATGTCTTTACCATGTTTGGTCTCGCCAAAGAGATAGTGAGCGACAGGGGACTCCAGTTCATCACCCAGTTCTGGGAAGAGTTGCTAACCCTCCTCAGCATCAAGCCCTGAAGATCTACTGCCTACCACCTCCAGTCCAATGGGCAGACTGAGCCGGGTGAACCAGGTACTGGAGCAGTACCTGCACTGTTATGCGACAGCCTCGCAGGACACTTGGGCCAAGGACCTGCCCCTCACACAGTTTGTATATAGCAATTCACCCCACTCCTCGACCAACCTCTCCCCCTTTGAGGCCACCCTGGGTTACAACCCCTCCTTCCAAATTGGCCCCCAGCTCTCCTCAGCAGTCCCTGCAGCTGAAGACCGCATGTGTTCACTACGCGAGACACTCAACCTAGTTCATGAACATTTGACAAAGTCCATCAAAAACTACAAAAAAGTTTGCTAACCAGAAGCGCCTCCCTGGACATGAGATCAAAGTTGGCTCCCTCATTATTATGGACACCCACAGTCTTCCCTTGAAAGCCCCCACCTGGAAACTTGCAGCTAAATGCTCTGTCCCCTTTGAGGTTGAGAAAGACTTAGGCAATGGCGCCTACCATTTGAAGCTGCCCGCTCACTGGAAGCAGCATAACATCTTCCATATCTCCCTCCTGACCCCCTTCAAAGAGGAAAGGCCAACATTACCAGAACCAATCCTTGTTGGGGAATCCCAGGAAGTGGAGGTGGAGGCTATCCTGGTTTCTGAAGGTCCTGTAGATCTGTTCGATACCTGGTTGCCTGGAAAGGCTACCCCTCTTATGAGAACAGTTGGGTGAGTGCACATGATTGCGCAAATTGCAAGGACCTGATAGAGGAATTCCACAACTTCCACCCAGCATCCCCCATCCCCCCAGAAGATCGCAGCCATCCTGGCCATAAAGCTCCCAGAGAGGCACAAGTGCTATGCCCTGGTCCATGCCCCAGGTGGGGGACTCCTCCCTGTCAAAAAAGGAAATGGTAGTGTAAGTCCTGGGGACCAGCCCCTATAGCTGGATAGGGAGCAGCACCCATTTTGGACAAAAGGGGCCCAAAGGCCTGAGTGGACCCTCTGTCACAGTTGAGCGACTTGGTTCATGTGGTAGATAAGCGCTGGGTGACTTCCCTTCCCCCTAAAGATGGTAAGGTCTCTCCCCTCCCCCTCCTCAACCCTGGTAAGACTAATAGAGGGGACCTGCCAGGAGATTATGCAAGCCAGGGGCCATGAGCGGGCCCCTGGGACCCCTCACTCACCAGGGAAAACTTGCCAAAATTTTGAGGAAATAGCCAGTGCCATTATTGGAGCCCAGTCTGCAAATTATGGGCTGAAAGAGCTGGTCTGGACTGGCCAGGTCTGAAAAATCAGATTGCCACATGATTTGGGTTTTGAACCAGGTTACAAGTGACTCAGACCAGTTGCCCCTACCCCCAGGATGGATCTGGGAAGTTTGGATTGTGTAATTAATCATATTAAGAGTTTGGACCAGGTTGCAGATGACCCAGCACCAAGGCCACAGCCCCCTGGGACAAATCTGGGAAATCTGAACCATGCGAACAGCCCAACTTGGATGGTCAGGGCCCAGATCGGTTCCATCAACCTGGTTTGGCGCCAAAAATTTGGAAAATCTGCAAAAGTTTTTTCAATTTTTACCAAGATTTTGGACATCCCCCCACCCTCCCACCCACCAGCCAACCAAATCCCATCGCCAATTCCCAATCACCCAATCCCTTGGCACCCCCACTATGCGATTCTCCCAATAATTAAGGCAACTGCCCTGATGAGGGGTAGTTGTTGTTTCATTCTCTAATCTCCCCACGCTTTGTGCTAAAATAAAAACCAAATACCTTGAACACCTTGCCATGGACTCCACCTGTTTATTTTTCAAAAATTCTGCTAATTGATCCAGCAAAGCATGCTGCCATCCAAAATATCATCCCAATAATCACCAAATGAGTCATCTGGTTGATTGACCCCACCATGCGGTGGCAGATCATATCTGCCATAAAACGCCTCACCCCCAATGATGGAGTCAATTCTCTGTCCATTTTCACATACCCGTCTAATGCAAATTCATCCGTTTGCTCCACCACTGGAATCTGAGACTGCTCCCCTATTGGAGCAGCATCAGGGAACGCCCCCACCCTGGTGCTCGCGAGCTTAGCCCCTACACCTGGCTCGTCCACCACTGGTCCTACCCACCTGAGGGCTCTGGAGCACCCCACCCAAGGGGAGCTTGGCCCTAATGCTCACCGCGGGTCCATATTCCCCTCCAACAGCACACCTGTTCACATGGTGGGTCCTGTGCTGTCATGGTTGGATGACATCATAGTAGGAACTAATGCTAGAGATAAGGCTGGGTGACAGGAAGCCCAGAAGGTGAAACTTCAGGCTCTCCCTGACCTGAAGCACACCTTAGATCAACGCTGGGTGCAAGCCAAGCATGCCAAGGTTGATACTAAGGGGGTGCAAAACGCCCAGCCTCTGATCTCAGCTCAGGCACTAAAACGAACAATTTACATTATAAACGGAGATGGTTCAATTTGCTTGATTGGAGAGCAAGGGTACAAGTCCCGCTCCAGCTATGAAATTTTAAGCTCAGGTAAACTATGGACTCATTCAATTACTCAAGTGAAGGCACTTTTGGTGTAATTTACTAAAATGGATGGAAGCATCTGTTTATTGGAGCGTCAAGGCTTGGGCGCATTTCTGCAGAACTCAAATTTCCCCAACACACTTTAAATATGGTTTTTCGACCAACATTCCTTGTTGGTGGACTTTTCTTAAATAAAAATACCCATTTCTTTACATTTTTACATATGGTTCTTTGGGCTAACTTGGTGGCAGACCTCTTCGGAAGGTCTCCAACCATGTGGGCCACTACCTTCTATTGCAATTTACCAAAATCCCAGGTGCTCCCATGGGCCACCCAGGTCCCCTCCAGATCGAAGCACCCAAGACCCCTGATGCCAAGTTACATATGATTATGGACTCAACTCTGGGGTCCACTCAAGCCGTGATATTCCTGTCTTACCTGGTACTTTATGTTGCGTTTTACGCCCTTGCCTGGTTTGCCTTTGGCACAGGCACCATTCAAGGTGCCTTCCTTCCCATTATTTTAACGGCTAGTTCCCTAGCAATGTGGGTTTGCATCCCACATCACCTTGCTGGGAACAAGAGAGTTACAGACACTCTCTTGACATTAGTCGACCAACCCTTCTATTATATGAACATATGAATTATCCATGTGGAACTCCCAATATTAGTAAATTGGGTGTGCTGGCCATTTATCACTTCCACAATGGTGCTCACCACAGTTTTCTCATTAGGTTTTGTATTAATACATCTCAGTGTTATTTTTGCAACTACCAATTGGGAAGTGTCCACCCTTCTTGCTCGCACCTGGTGGTCTCAGACCTTTCATGATCATCTTCTCAAAACCCTTTTGGGTAGTTTTCCCGCCCCAACCCAGAAGGGGCTAGGTAATTGGACCATCATCAGATCGAACCATATAAATATGGGAACCAAAAAGTTGCGTGCACTTCTTAAAATGAAGGAATCTTATCCTTCTAATCCTTCAACTCCTTCTAAATTTGGAACTGTACAGGGGTCTAGCCCCAAGAAGGAAGTAAAGGTTTCAGATGATTCCGCTGTGATGATGTCACCCATGGTCATCCCTATAAATAGCGCTTCTACAACTAGTGATTTTTTTTTGAAACGTGAGATGCTTCCCACTGATTTCTTCCCCATCTCGGCGGAAATTGGGAACATTGAAGGGTCCAAACCCAAATTTGACAAGAATAATTCCGTTGTCATTTTTCTCCCCAACACGTTTCTGAGGTGCATGCCAAGGCATTGGCTCAGGGCTTGGGGGTGATGGCCCTGGATAACAAGGCGCACCAAACCTTTGGAATGAGGGGGGTTCATTTGAACTGAAAAACGCGTTTTATAATGTGAGCAATTTATAAAAAAATGAACCTTTTATTTGCTCATATGGTCTGGATGAGGACTCCATTTCAGTCTACCAGATATCTCCTGAGAACCCTCGTTTGACCCCTACCATGATTAGGGGTTCTCAGGAAGTGGAAAAGGAACTTCGTCATAAATATAAAGATGTATATGCACCTGCAGAAGGTGTGGTGGGATATGTGTCCTCAGTAGTAAGAGTGGCCCACTATTCCTCCCCCTTCTATGATTCCAAAACATAACCTGATGGCTTGTTGAGACCGGATAAAGAATTTTAAGGTGAAATGATGGCGTTTTCTGCATTAGATAAATCCCATTCTGGATACTTCTTGTTGACTGCTACTCTTACTTCCTCTTATGGAAAGTTCAGCACAACTATTTTGGTGGATACTGGTGCCTCAAATAATTTTATTGACTAAAACCTCACTGACTACCTTGAGTTAAGTTACTCACCCGGTGGTATGGTTAGAGGTGGGGCTTCTCAAGGTATCCCCACACTGAATGTCAGAGAGTCAGTCAATTTTCAGGTAGGTTCTTATCTATTGTCTGATCATTTCAAGCTATCAGAAACCTCTTGTTTCCCATCATTTTGGGTGTTGAGTGGTGTGCGGAAGTTTGACGTCAAAACTAATTTGAAAGAAAACACGTTATCCTTGTTTTTAACAAACGGTCACCAGCTGATTGTTCCTCTGTCTGAGGATAACGCCCCAGGCAAATTACCCCATTGGCCCAATGTTCCCAGTTCATATCTTGCCCCTTTGCTGAAGCCCACTGTGGGGCTTTCCTTACCTTCCTGTTTGGAGGAGTTGGCATCTTCTTTTGATGCAGCTTCAGCTAGTACGCTACCAGAACATTCTGAGTTTGTTTGTGAATTTAAACTTACTGTGGATCAGGTGCATATTTCTTCCCTCATATACCCATTGACTGTCTGGGAGGAAGAGGCGTTAGATGTATGGGTGAAGGAGCAGTTGGCCAAGGGGCCATCTTTCAGCGTACCTCCCCTGTTTGCTCCCCACTGCTTTTTGTGGAGAAGGCTGATGGAACTTTACGCCCATGTGTCAATTATGGAAACAAAAAATAATGTGACTGTACCCGACCTCCATCCCATCCCTTTAGATTCTCAGATTGTGCGCTATGTGGAGAAGGAGGTCTTCTCAAAGCTGGACTGCCTCAATGCTTTCAATCAAATTCGGATAAAGAAGAACAAGGAGTGGTTAACTACATTCCGCACCAGAAAAGGATTTTTCAGTTCAGGTTATGCCCTTTGGGCTTAAGAATGCCCCTGTCATCTTTAAACGCCGCATTGATGCTGCATTGGGAGACTTGTTGGGGGTATGTGCGGTTGCCTACGTGGATGACATTCTGGTGTTTTCCCCCAATCATGAGTCACATGCAGTACACCTTTAACAAGTAGTGGAGAGATTGAGGGCTGCTTGCCTTACCCTCAAGATTAGTAAATGCGAATTCTTCAAGTCTCAGGTTACTTTTTTGGGCAACGTCATTTTGACCAGGGCCATATGATAACTCCAGACAAGGAGAAGGCTATTCGTGAGTGGCCTACCCCCACCTCTTTCAAGGAACTGAGAAGCTTTTTGGGAACGTGTACATTCCTCAAGAAGTTCACACAATCTCTCTGAGGTGGCAGCTCCCTTATATAAGGCTAGCGGGGCCAAGGTGCTTTAGTGGTCCCCTATTTTGGAGGATGCTTTCCAGGCTGTGAAGTGCACCTTATCCACATCCTTCCTTCACCACGTTGATCCTGCAAAGGAGTTCATTGTGTCCTCAGATGCTTCCAACTTCGCCATTGTGGCTGCCCTGTTACAGGTGGGTGAAGATGGGTCTGAGCATCCCGTGGGATATTTTTCTAAAAAATGTCTCTGAATGAGTTAAACTACGCCGTATATGACAAGGAGTTATTAGCAGTGGTGGAGGCGCTGATTTGTTGGCGTCACCATTTACATGGCTCTTCCCAACCATTCTGGGTACACACAGACCACTGAGCCCTGTTGTACTACTGTGCTCCACATGTTTTAACACCATGTCAGACCCATTGGCATGAGACCCTTGCCCTATTCACATTTTCCTATGAGTTCACCAAGGGTAAGGAGAATGGTTTGGCGGATGCTTTGAGCCGCAACCCTGCTTTGGCTCCCAATCCAAAGGAGGTAGAGATTTACAACACCCAGTTGATGATTCCACTGAGTATGATTCTGCCTCAACTTCCCAAGTCCACGGTACATACACCAGCGCTCATGCCTTTGGAAAATGCAGCAGAATATAGCATGTTTAGGAAGGTAGTTCTTTCTCAGCCGTTATCAGCTGAATATACTGTTGTTCTCAATAAGAGCGCTCTGAATCAGGAGGACTTATCCAGGGGTTATCACATGAAGGATGAGATGGTGTGGTTTCAGGGGCGCCTATGGGTTCCTGCTGGACCACTACTCCTGGAGATCATCCAGGACCATCATGATGGAATCACCGTTGGTCATCCTGGAAAAGCAAAGACCTCGGAGTTGATATGATGTACTTACAATTGGAAGGGCTTGCCTGTTCAGGTAGGGCGGTACTGTAAAGAGTGCCTGATCTGCAATCAAATGAAAACCAATTAGCAACCTTTAGCAGGGTTGCTGGTACCAGTCCATAAGGCTGAAGGGCCCTGGACTTCCCTATCAGTGGATTTCATTGTGGATTTACCATTTCAGATGGGTATGATGCAATCATGGTGGTGGTGGACCACTTTACAAAGTTTGCCCACTTTATTCCTTGCAGAACAACGTAACTGCCGCTGAAATGGCCAGGCTCTTCGTCACCCATATATTTGCGCTTCATGGGGTTCCTCAAGAAATCATTAGTGACCGGGGACCCCAGTTCATCTCCATCTTTTGGGAAGAGTTGTGTAAAACTCTTCAGATCCACCCCTGCCGTTCAACTGCTTATCACCCCCACCAGATGGGCAGAATGAGCGAGTAAACCAGTGTTTGGAACAATTTCTGCGTTGTTACACCACCGCAGACCATTCAGATTGGGTTCCTCACCTTCCTATGGCCCAGTTTAGCTACAACAACACTTTGCATTCATCAATAGGGTGTTCACCTTTTTTTGCTAACCACGGCTTTAACCCTGCTTTTAACATGGAGCCCAGCTGTAGTTCCAAAGTGGAAGCGGTGCTGGATTTTGCTAAGACTCTCAAGAAGGTCCATCAAGGGGTGTCCACAAGTTTGGAGGCGGCTATGCTCATGTATAAGGAGAATGCCGATGGAAAGCACTGAGTGGGTCCCACATACAAGGAAGGGGATCTCATGATGCTTGATGCTTGCAACATCCCTATCAAGCAGCCATGCAAAAAATTGGGTCCAAAGAGGATTGGTCCTTACCGTGTAGTTAGAAAGGTGGGTCATGCCTCAACCCAGTTGGATCTTCCCTCCGCATTTCAGATTTTCTCCATCTTTCATGAAAGCAAGTTGACCATGTTTGAGGGTCCTCCTCCTGTGACTCCTGAGGCTTATCTTGTGGATGGGGCACCAGGATGGGAAGTGGAGGAAATAGTAGCCTCCCACCGGTTTAAGCGACGCCTGTAGTACTTGGTATCTTGGAAAGGGTTTGATGCAGCAGAGAACAGTTGGGTGCCAGCATGGGATTGTGTACATGCCCAAGACCTGATCAAATCTTTTCATAATCGTTTTCCTGAGGCTGCAGGATCTCAGCCTAAGCCAGCCGTTGCTGCTATGAAGTTGCCGCCAGAACATAAGAACTTCTCCTTAGCAAACGCCCCTGGAGGGGGTGGAGCTAAGAAGGAGGAGGAGAGGGTAATGTCATGGTTGGATGACATCATAGTAAAAACTGATGCTAGAGATAAGGCTGGGCGACAGGAAGCCCAGAAGGTGAAACTTCAGGCTCTTTGACCTGAAGCACACCTTAGATCAACGCTGGGTGCAAGCCAAGCATGCCAAGGTTGATACTAAGGGGGTGCAAAACGCCCAGCCTCTGATCTCAGCTCAAGCACTAAAACGAACAGTTTACATTTTAAACGGAGATGGTTCAATTTGCTTGATTGGAGAGCAAGGGTTCAAGTCCCGCTCCAGCTATGAAATTTTAAGCTCAGGTAAAATATGGCTTCATTCAATTACTCAAGTGAAGGCACTTTTGGTGTATTTTACTAAAATGGATGGAAGCATCTGTTTATTGGAGCGTCAAGGCTTGGGCGCATTTCCGCAGAACCCAATTTGCCCAGCACATATTAAATATGGTTTTGCGACCAACGTTCCTTGTTGGTCGACTTTTCTTAAATAAAAATACCCATTTCTTTACATTATTACATATGGTTCCTTGGGCTAACTTGATGGCGGACCTCTTTGGGAAGGTCTCCACCCATGTGGGCCACTACCTTCTATTGCAATTTACCAAAATCCCAAGTGCTCCCATGGGCCACCCAGGTCCCCTACAGATCGAAGCACCCAAGACCCCTGATGCCAAGTTACATATGATTATGTACTCACCTCTGGGGTCCACTCAAGCCGTGATATTCCTGTCTTACCTGGTACTTTATGTTGCGTTTTACGCCCTTGCCTGGGGTGCCTTTGGCACAGGCACCGTTCAAGGTGCCTTCCTTCCCATTATTTTAACGGCTAGTTCCCTAGCAATGTGGGTTTGCATCCCACATCACCTTGCTGGGAACGAGAGAGTTACAGACACTCTCTTGACATGTGCTGCCCCTCGTTGGCACACCAACTCCCCTATTTAAAACTGAAGGTCATCAACTGCAAACCCTGGAGTCATCATCATCCTCCCTGCCTCTCCCGCCCTTGGGAGTTGCCCCTGCAAGACTTGCGGTTGCCCCCATTACAACCATCTGGTTTGCCTTGGGGGCTTTTGGTACGTTGATTAACCTTTACTTTACTCACATTCCCAATATAACTCCCCTTCTTTCAGTTGCACAGATCGCTGTGCCCTTGGCATCCTGGGCTCTCCACTGGGTGCTAACACACCCCAACTGGGAGCCCAGTCTAATTCTTATCAGCTGCATCTATGCCATATGCCTGACAACTGGTGGAGAAGATTTGAACCACCAAGAATCCTGAAGAGTTATCAGACATCCATTTAGATGAGGACAATCTGTTGATCTTCCTTGGCGCGATAAAGGTATTGTTTCTGAATTATTGGCACAAATTATTCACACCTTAGATTCAGCTAATAATGCCACCATTCACTCAGTAGATACTATATTATAATACTCCAAGTGTACATATATAGATATTCAAGTGAATCGAGTTAGGGTGAGAGTGATTGTCAACAGTGGAGCGCCCATCAATATTGTGTCAACCAAGCTGATGAAGAGGATGAAGATCTTGATGGACTTGGAACACAAGAGAGAATATGGGGCAGCTGGGATGAACACCACCATTTCCTGTGGAGCGTATAGTGTGCTACCACTACAATTCAGGTTGTTGGTGGTATCTGCGCCAGCGATAGTTTTGGTGAACCAAAACTACAATATCCTGATTGGAATGAAGTTCCTACAGAATTACAGAGTTAAATGTAACTTCAAGGATAATATGTTGACCATCCTGGGTCAGATGTTACCATTGGTATACCAGAAGGATAGTGAAGCTCCATTGAATCAGAGAACAACTTCACTAATCTAATATACAATGATGGCATTGTCCTGATTTGGTAATAATTTAGTTGGTAGGAAGCAACATGAAATGCTGGCAGATATCCTAGAGAACTGGGGAATTTCACTGAGGATCAAGAAAGAAGGACCATACCGGCTGGAGCGCAGATAATAGTTGACACAGTGTTGACTTTGGAGATTCTGGAGCTGTTGTATGGGGAAGTCAGAAGCCCCTGGAATAAGTCCAGAGTGGAGCCATGGGTGGCTCCTGGGATAATAATGCTGGGCCATGGAGAAGTACGAGTTCTCCTGGTGAATTTGAGCAAAAAACTAATGAAGATCAAGAGGAATCAAATCATTGCATTTATTTATTTGATCTTAATGGCCAAATTGAGACGATTCCACGATTTTGGGTCTCTTGATGAAAAGGGATTACCAGTCAGGGTAGCCAAAAGCATCAATCTATTGGGTGATTGGGAGCAGCTTGCTGATCTGCTGGAAGGCCAGCAGGAGGAGGTGCTCAAACTATTTAAGAAATGTCAAGAAGTGTTCACTTAGGATGACCACAAATTTGGGATAAGCATGAGACATAATTCACAAGGTTGACACTGGGGAAAATCTACCAATAAGGATGAGACTAATCTGAAGATTGAAAGCCACTGAAGCGGTAGTGGAGAATGAGATCAGCAAACTGGTGAAGCATGGGCTTCTAGTTCCATCATCAGGTCCCTGGAAAGTCCAATTCTGATTGTGAAGAAAAAGGATGGATTGAACCAGGTGGTGATTGACTACCGGAGGCTGAACAAAATTACATAGAAGGATTTATATCCCCTACTAAGGATCAACAATGCGCTGGATCATTTAGGAGAAGTAAAGTATTTCTCCACAATGGATCTAATCTCAGGATATTGGCAGATCAACTTTCCAGAAGAAGACCAAGAAAAATGTGTGATTATTACCGCGCAGGGGTTATACCAGCCAATGAGGATGCCCCAGGGTCTCTGCAATACGCCTGCAACGTTCCAGAGGGCCATGGACGTGATATTAAGCGACCTAAAGTTGTTGTGCATCCTGGTATATCTGGACAATATTAATGTGTTCAGTAGAACATTTACTGATCACCTGCACCACTTGGAAGAAGTTTTTAAGAGACAGTCCGCAGCTAACCTGAAGATCAAGCCAAGGTTATGCACTTCTTTAAGAAAGAGTTGGAATACTTGGGATTTGTGATTAACTCAAGTGGATTGCAGCCGCAAACCTAAAAGTTAGCAGCTATAGAGCGTATGGCTGTACTGAAGAGTTTCTGAGACATCCAAGTATTCCTTGGGATGGTCAGATAATATAGAAGATTTATTTGGGACTTCACCTAAATAGCTGATCCTTTATTTTATTTATTAAAGGATCCAAAAAAGGATTCATATGGAATGAAGAGGCCCAGGACTCCTTTGATGAGTTACACCAGTATTTGATAGATTTACCAATTCTGAAATATCCAAATTTTCAATAAGGAGTTTATCATGCAAACTGATGCTTTGTTGATGGTGATTGGCGCTGTACTGAGCCAAGTAGATGAACTTGGGGATGAGCATCTGGTGGCATATGTGAGCTGGACACTCTCAGCCACTGAGAGGAACTACACTGTGACTGAGTGGGAATGTCTTGTGGTCATATATGCATGCAAGCAGTTTTGGGGGTACATCCACAGAATGCACTTTAAGGTGGTGATAGACCACTATTCGCTGCATTGGCTTCACAATCTAAGAGAACTGGAAGGACGACTAGCCCAATGGGCACTTAAGCTTCAGGATTATGATTATGAGATAGTCCACCGATCAGGGGCTTCTCACCAGAATGTGGATGGCTTATCGTGGTTGCCAATGGTCCAGTTGGTATACCCACAGGCAGATGTTCTATTCCAGAGAATGGTTGAAGGAAGAATCAGGGATGAGCCTCAAGAAATCCAAGGTGCGCTTTGAAAGCAATGGAAAACACCAAGACTATGGATGGATAAGTATTCAAGATGATCAATGGAAAGCAGCTATTATTTTCAAAACCATCAGAAAGAGCAGCAATAGTACAAGCAGCTCACAAGGTTGTCAGGCATGGAGGCCTAAGGAAAACAACTGACCATATTCACCAGTATTATTACTGGAAATCAATCAACTACAATGTTGCAGATCATCTGGCTTGTTGCGTGAAGTGCCAGCTGCACAAACCACACAAGAATACAACTGGATACTAACTGGTCCACCCTGGATTTGCCTAGCACATGGTGTCCATCAACGTGATGAGACCGCTGACAATGAGCACGGAGGGAATCAAGTACAAAATAGTTGCTATTGACTATCTGAATAGATGGGTCAAAATGAAGGCCCTAACAAGAGTAGATGCTACCAGTACTGTGAGATTCATCAAGGATCAAGTGGTATATCAGCATGGATGTCCACAAGTCCTACTGAGTGACAATGGGACCAACTTCATGTCTCATATGATCCTGAGGTTAAACGAAATAATGGGGATCCAAGGAGTCATGTCAGTACCATACCAGCCATAGATGAACTAACTGGTAGAATGGGTCAATGGGATGCTGGCCACAACACTGAGAAAGCTAGTCACAGGGAGAACTTCTGCCTGGGGAACATACCTGAGTTTGGTGACATTTACCTACAACATTAGTCATCATACAGCGATGGGAAAGTCGCCATTTGAATAATTATATGGAAGAAAGGCCGCGTTGCTGCCAATTTTATATTCAGTGGTGGAACCTAAGTCAGGGATTAGTACCGAGCAATACTTGAAATGACTGATGAGTATCCTGAATGATATACAATTGCAAGCATTTGATACAACCTTGAAGAAAAGGATATGAGCAAATCGATGGATGACAAAAACTGACTGGCATTAGAAGAATATTGAATAGGGGAAAGAGTCATTATTTCAATACACATGGTTTCAGATGAAGAAACAAATTAGATGTGTTGTGGTTAGGTCAGTTTGAAGTAATTGCCAAGATGGTGACCAATGCTTATCCCATCAAGAATCCCTTGGATGGAAGAATTGTACTTTGAGTCCATTCTAAGTATCTAAAGAGTTGAATCAAAGAAAAAAATAAAAGAGTTCCCAAAGGACCAATGAACCATTAAGTTGGTCATGTCCTGATGATTAGGTCAAGTCCAAAAAAAGGACCTCTGAACCAATCTAGATGGTTAAGTCCGAAAAAAGGACCTCTGAACCATGGAAAACTGGCAGGTTTAAGTATCCAGGACTTAGTTTGGGGGAAAAGATGGACCTGAACTGAAACAAGGTCAAGTCCCATAGTAAAAAAGAAAAATAAAGATAAAAAATATTGGGAAAAAATATTGGGAAAAAAATTAAATTCATGGATAAAAAAGCCAATATATTTTTAGAATTTTTATTTTGATTGATTTTCCTTGGTACAGGGATGATTCTGCCTATGTCACCTCTTGGGGGAGGGAGGATGGATCGTTGTAGGAATGAACAGCCCATAAAAAATGATATGTGATTGGATGCTTATGAGGGTGAGACCTACATGAAACCAAGTCTGTTGAGCGGACACCAAGCCCTGAGAAAAAGTGACTAGGGGAAGGGAAATTGAGATGTCAGAAGATGCCAATTGCAAAACCTCAGAGTGGGGAGGAAAGAAGCAATAAAGAAAAAGCAATTGGCGAATAACCCCAAGTAATCCCAATACAGCACCAGAGCTGGAAGATTTGTCTTGAGCGCCTGCCAACAGGCTTCATCAAGGAAACTGGACATGTGGGCCAGCAAAGAAGAAGGAATACTTGATGGGGGTTGCCAAATCATGCCCCCTATCAACGCCATCAGCAGAAGATAGCTATGGGAAGCTAAAGAGAATATATAGTTGTGCAGAGAGTGGATTGCATCCTGCAAGCAGTGACTACAGGCTTCATGGAAGCTAAATCTGAATGATTGGTGGAAACCAGGCAAGGCTGGAAGCTTCATAGACTAACTTAAAAGAACTTGGCCAGCAAAGTGAAGAGCATAAGCGGCAGTATCCCAATCTAGAAGGTTGTCAAGATCAGAGGGATTCAGAGCTGATGTTAAAGCCTCAGTGACTTGGGCCTGGAGTTCAGCATAGTGGAGCTCAAAGTGTATGTTGTTACCAATTGAGAGTTCAGAAACCAGAACAACGGGTTTGTAAAATTGACCAAGTTGGAAGAGGAACTCAGGGAGCAGGTTTGACCCAGCCAAAAATGAACGATCCAGAGCAACTGGCATAATCTCTAAAGCATCTATGATAATGTTCAGAGCATCAGCGAAAGGAGCTAAATCTAGGAGGGTTTTGAAGTCTAACTCTGAAATTGACTGCAGAGGAAGAGTCAGCCAAGAGTTATTAAAAACGATGGCCAGCCTGGTTTTTGGGATTAGTTACCATTTCTAGTAATTTGATGGAAGGAGTAGCCGCTTGAGCCAGACTAGGCTATGAGTCCTGGAATGACCATAGAAGAGGTTCCGTCAAGCATCCCAACTCATCTGCTGGAAGAGACGGAGGTCTGGATCAGACAGACTATTGAGGAGCTGCTGGTAGCAAGATTTGGAACTTGACATATGAGCTGGATGAAAGGGGGATGTCAGATTTATATAGAAGTTGACATTATGCACTCTATAATCCATTAGGCTCCAATTTTGGAGAAATTAATTTCAAAATTAATGATAATTTTTAAGAGAAGAATTAAAGATGACTTATGCCAAGAGGTTATGAGTGAAACAATGAGGGCAAATAGAAACAAGTATTCTTAATCAAGCTGCAAAACAAACATTGATGGCAAGAGTCTCCTGTATAGGATAAGGAAAAATTAGTAAATCAAGGACGCCAGACCAAGAATCCTGAATATGACAGTGGGTCATAAACCCTGACAGGGGGAAAACTGGATCCCAGGACTAATATCGTCATGAGTAAATTATCCACCCTGGCACAACAGAAAGTCATGGGACCGCGCTCTGAGAAGGCGGTAGTGAGGAGGAAGAGGAAGAATGCTGTATGCCAAAGGTCATCCTGAGCAGCGTTGAGTATTGACAAGTGTACTCCACTTGAACCAATGAAGTATTTGACTAGGTGTCCAAAGCAGTGTTCTCATGCCCTGGTCCTTTTCTTGCTGGAATCTAGGCAAGAGTGGGGATGTGTTGGGATTTTTGCCCATATTCCCAGCCTGCTAAATTACCTGGTATTGCTAGGGGAAAATTCCCTAAGGCAAAGTGAATCAGAAATCGATTGGCCTGAGTTTCAGAGAAGCTATGTTTGGGAGATTTTGGGATATTTACCTGGTCATATCCATCAGGGATTGATCTGGATGAATACCCAAGATCTCATTGAGTGGAGTGGCCAATAAAAAAGGGGCATCTGATAGTAATTAACTATCAGGTGTACCAATTGGGATTGGGTGGGTTTCATCACCAACTGATTGGGAATGAATAGTGAGTTTGGCGAGTGATGCCACTTGCAACTAGCAAATTGATCAGTTGGTGAAGTGACCTGCCATAATGGGTAATAAGTCTCATTACCTAAGCAGATTGTTAGCCAATTATGGTTGGTTTGCTTGGATCGAGAGGAAAACATTAGGGACATGTTTTCCAACTCTTTCCATTTGAGGTCTCAAGGATGTCCAATGACAGAATCCTAGCCAGGATGGGGAAGACCATCACTGCTGAGACAAATAAGGTGATAAAATGACAATGGCTGCCATTTCATTGAAGAGGTGTCAACTGAGGGTTAGACAGCCAAATCCCCTACTATATAATTCTCTAGGATTTACTATAATAAAAAAAAACTCAGAATAGAAAACTTATTTTGAAGATAACAAGTACTTTACAGTAATATTATCAATTCAGTGTATAGTTAGATTATCAGCTTATATTGTGTCATTCTATCTCAAGGATATTATTGCAGAAAGCAATAATTGGAAGACTCTCAGAGAGAAGAGTAAAGATTTGAGTGGAGATCTAGAGACAAAGAAACACAATCAGTGATAGCTTCCAACTGTGTGTTGGGCTGAGAGAGACTGTCACCAGGGTATCTTAGTGAATATTGGATGGACAAGAATATAGGGAACAAATCCCTATGAGTATGACATACATAGTACTTAATTGGAAGTACTGGCCAAAGCGTTGGGCCTAATAATAGTTCAATCTCAACTACAGATAATAGTCTCCATACTATTATTGATTAATACATTCTATACAATGCAATGAAGTGCATGAGGAAATTGAATCTGTGCATTAAAAAGGTTACTGAGTTGATGGCCAATAATCAACCTAGAGTAAATTTTTACAATTTTTCTTGAATTATTTATATTTTAGATTTCATTGTGAAAGCTACAACTGTCCAAAATCTTCAATGATCTTTGAAGGTCTGGACTCAACTTATTATTGGATTTAGTGAGAAATTTGATATTGGTGCTTTCTATTAGGTAGTTCAGAGTCACATCCAATATTCAATTATATTAAGGACAACGTTATCCCTCATATTACATGATGGAGAATATGGAAAATTCAATTGACCCTGATTTATTGAAATATCTTCTTAGGAATAAACATAATCTGGTATCTTTAAAAATTTCTTTATAAAAATCTTTTGTATGTGAAAAAGAAGACTTTGTACATTTCAGAATGCCCATTCAACTCAAACATTTGCTTGACCTGTTAAATATGTCTGAAGAATTTGAAAAAGATACAATTGAACAACAAAGCCAGCATCATAAAGTGAAAGATTAGAGAAGGACATACTTCATTAAGAGGAGGGAGAACCAAGTGATAAGAAGGATTGGGATACTAAGAGAAAGGAAGACTGAGAAGAAATTAATCAGATGAATGATTATTGGATTCTAGGTATTGTTTACTATTGTGAAAGAATAATAGTTGAACACCTATCTATAAATATAAGCAATATAAAAAGTAAGTATTCAAGTTATAAGTTATCCTTCAAGCTATAAATGACCATAAACTAGTCACCCTGAGTGCCTTCATTTCTGATGTCTATTCTCTACTGAGGCCCACTGCTGTTTTGAAGTTGGCCTCTGATTAACTGAACAAAATTAGTTTCAAAGTGCCAACTGTTTTTCAACATAATCTTCAAATTGTAAATACCCTTCTAGATAATTTAGAACATATTATATCAAAAGTCAAACCAAATACCTTCATTATTTTTTGAATTCCCACCAATATAGTAATCATTTGATTTGTAATAATAATTTAAATGTCTTATTGATGCTAAAGATCCCTTTTACCTAATATAGACTTTACTCTTTATCCACACTATTCTTTTGGCCACAAGGCTGATTAAAATCTAAAACACCTGATCTAACCATTATAGCGATAATAGTCCTAATTCTGCCCAAACTATCCAATTTGACAGTCACCCAAAACTGGCTGGATTTGTGGTTACTCAGCTGAACCTAAGTTATAAAGAAACTCCTCCTTGTGAGATATTATATACATAGAACCTAAAAATAAACTTTCAGCGCAATGATTACTATCTAAAATTAATTTAAAGGGTTAAACCATCTAATTTATTTTTTCACTATAAGAATTCAGACAATTTCTGACCCAATAAATCCAAAGACTTGACAGTTAAAAAGGATCTTTATATGAAAGCAATTTACCTGACTCACTCTTTAAATCTAATAATTTAATGCCCAATGCGCCTGATTTAACCCACATGTTACTCAAATTTATAACTTTTTATAGAAACCTTTAATTGCAACCATTAACTCTATCTTTCATATATAGAAACTGGGGAATACTGCGTCAGCTAAGCTTAAAATCTCCTTAAATATTTAATGCCTTCAATCTCTTGTACTTTATCTAATAAGTTTCAATGATTACAAAATGTAGTTTTATTCATTCTATAGAGTTTTGGTTCTAAAAGACACTTAATTGACCAACCTTCCTTTGGACTCCCAAATATTTTAAAATAAAAAACAATAAGGTTTCAGCTCTAAGTTCACATTTTATAAAATATAGTATGGCCATCAAACTATATAACTTGAAAGTTGTTGAGCCACTTCAACATAAAGCTACAGCCAAAAACTCAAAATCATCTAATATATCTAAGCAACCTCAAGAGAATTTCAAGTAATTACTGCCAGACCAACAACTCAGAATCCCAATGAGATGGACCCTCTGAATAATAAATTTACAGTTAATCTAACTATATGGTTCAATATTTCCAATGATATTGGACATCATATCCATTTCAAAACTGCCTATAGCTTTATGAGAAGCAACTGCACTTTATCAAGGCTTGGAGGGGCTCTTTCAGGTTCTTAACTATCAAGGGTAAAACCTCAACTTGGTGTAAATTTTTTGTTTATATATAATATTAATATACATAAATGTTAATTCAAATATGTAATACTAACAGACCTATATTATATATCAGGTCTAAAATTATTATATAAAGTAACAATAAAGTCTAACCAATTATACTGAATTTTAAGTTAAAAACAGTCAATGAATCTAAATTATACATTCAAGCGATCCAATGATAGGATTAAGTGAGCTTGCCACATAACATATATTATCCCAAATTATCATTATCTATCTTATTGTTTCTATATTTTAACCTTTAAATTTATTTACCCTTCATCTATTAAACTTCTCTACTATTTGAACTAAATATTTCTATTATAAAATAACTTTAGTAGTATTGTCTACTCTTTGGAGTTCAATTGTCCTATTTATATTAA
The DNA here is from genome assembly GCA_022478985.1 of Massospora cicadina. Lineage (NCBI taxonomy): Eukaryota > Fungi > Entomophthoromycota > Entomophthoromycetes > Entomophthorales > Entomophthoraceae > Massospora > Massospora cicadina. Next base: position 52,985 of record JAKSZP010008103.1, on the reverse strand, counting down.
ATTAAATGTAAAATACAAAAAGTGATGAATTTATCATATGGAAACCTCTAAACTATCACCAAATGATTAAGTTCAAAATAAAGGGATTAATAGGACCTCTGAACTGCCAATTAAAATTAAATACAAAATATTTAATTATAAATTGGATTTCAGGTTGAAATCTTTAACTGTCCAAAAACTTCAGTGAGCTTTGAAGGAGTGAACTCAGTTTATTATCAGATTTATTTAGAATTAATACAACCATCAGATGCCTTTATGCATGTCAACTTATAGCAGAAGCTCACATCCATTATGGCTGACAATATATTTGTAGTTTTAGATTCCAACCAAGGTTTTTAAATTGATAGAATGTTTGGATAGCCTTCTAGAAGCATGAAAACAAATCAAGTTTATAAACATTCTTGGAGTTCATTTTACTAAATCATACAGGAAGTCTATTAGATTCCTATTTGTAAAATATTGATGGCTATTCCAAGACCACACTGCTTACTGACATCATCAGGGTAACATTTCTTCACTTTATCCTCAATCTTTCATGTAATCAATGTTCAGGTATGGCTTGTTCTGCATGACAACTTTGATCATATGATTTTTGCCCTCCTTTTCAATTTCCCTTCCCTAAGCAATATTGAGATCTCAATATCAGCAGTGAATGGCTCCTCAGCGGTGAACCTATATAATAGAAATACCAAAAACAGCATTGAAGCTCTAAAGGTTGTGTCCATTAGACTGAAAATTCTTCATTATCAGTGGAATTGGAGGTTAAGTAAAAAATCTAGCCCTAGGCCCCAGCATCACCACCTATATGATATAAATTCTGATTATGAGTTATCACCCTTTGTACAAAATAACACTATCAAAGGGAGGTTCAGCAACTTTGTCAGATTTTAGTGCCATTCAAACAGATACTAGCTCAAGTAAATTCTTTATTAGAGCCCAAAAATCATCTACAAATGAGAATGTCATCAATTTAGTCATTATAATTTCTACTATTTATAGAACTAGGCTGACCACAGTATCTATTTTCTTTGACAAATCCTCTTTTGAGACAAAAAATGAATTGTCATACCAAAAAGGCTGTAAGGTATCAAAATTACTAGAGAACTTTTTTGTCATAACAGAGAATAAAATATCTATTTAACATCTATAGCTAAATTGGCAAGTGTATTCCAAACTTTTTTAATGGCAAAAGCTATCCTGGTATATTACTAATCTTATTGAGGTTCTCACTTTTTATAATTTCTTGATGCTTTTTAAAATAAGCATCTTCTGGTTGTTGTGTTCTTATCTATATTCACTTTTTCATTCTAGGAAAAAATCAAAATTTCAATTTTTGGTGTAACACAGGAATCTTACAAAATCTTCATTGTTCATGTCTAAAAGGATTATCAAGTGTAAACTAATTAGCTGACGTTGTGATTAATAAAGTAAATTTTCAAGGCTATTTGTAATAAAGATCAAGGTCTTGTTGAATTCTAGGTTAGAAAACATGAACTAAATAAACACTTCCTTGTAATAAGGAATCTGCTTTACCCCATTAACTTAAAGGTAGAGTTGTAGTGTAAGTTTAATGTAAAGAACTGAGGATCAATAATCTGATTTTTCTCTGAAAGGAGGTTAGAATAAAGTTAACCTCATGTTAGCCAATAATTGCCAAATATCTTATTACATTATCCACATGTGCAGAAAATAAATATTTGCTCCTCTGCTCAAACACTCTCTAGATGCTCCTTTGCCTCCATGTCTGGAGGGATTATAGTCTTCTTCAATGCAGCTACATCAAACGCTTTACCAGACCATTCTGCATTTGGTTGTAAGTTTAAGAAGACAAAGAACTTGATATATATTTCTTAACCAATATTCTTTTTGCTAAGAGAAGAAGAAGCACTGAATTATGGGTAAAGGAACAGGAATTAAGGGCTATATCTTAAGTGAATTTCTTTAGTGTGTTAACCAAATTTATTTGTGGAGACAAATAGATTGTATCATGTGATCCTGAGTTGATTATGACAACCTAAACAATGTCATAGTAACCAACCTGCATCACAAATCATAAATTTACATATACCAATTATGTATAAAAGGCTAATGTCTTCACCAAGCCTGACCTTTTGAATGCCTTCAAATCTTGCATTTAGTTAGGGCAGAAATGGCAACTGCCTTTCATACTAGAAAGAAATAGCAATTTTGGGACATGACTTTTAGCCTTAAAATAGTGTCTATTATCTTATAAAGTTTTATTGATGTGACGTTAGATGATTTGTTAGTTGTGTTTTCAGTGACCTGTATTTATAAAATTCAGGTTTTCTCCCCAGTTAATGAGCCCCATGAATTAGCTAGTGTCAAGTTGTTAACGCTTGATTATGGTGAATTTGACAAAAAGAATTAGCATTAGTGATATATTTATGTCACATGTCACCTTTTAGGGAAACATTGTTTTTGGTAAGGGTTATATGTTCATTCTGGATAAGGGAAAGCCATATATAACAAGTTAACGCCAACCTCAGTAAAGAAAATGAAACTGATTTTTTGAATATACTTTATTTTAGTTAGGTTAAATCAAATTTATCAGAGGTTGCTGTAACCTTGTATTGAGTAAAAGGGGCAAAGATGCTATCATGGTCTCCAAAGCAGAAAGCCCTTTTATCAAGATGTGAATGCAGCTTTCTTTCCATCTTCATGCTTTTTCACGTTGACTCATTTACAAAATTTATGTTTTCCAGAAAGGGTTCCTCTTTGACATTGCTACTGCTTTGCTACAAGTGGAAAAAGATTAGTCTAAGCATCCATTATGGTATATATCACGCATAATGACACTTCAAGAGTTAAAATATGCTGTAAATAATAAGAATTTCCTATTGTGGAGGAACTTTTATTGGTGGCATCATTACAATGTTCAGCTAAGCCATTCTTGGTTTTTATTGGCCATTTAAAATTATTTTACTATTTCTCTATATCCTTACCCCACATTAAACATGCTGGAATGAGATCTTCATTCAGTTTGTGTTTCTCTATAAGTTAATGAAAAGCAAAAATTATGAATTAAAAGATGCTTTAAGTTGCACCCTGGCCTTAGCCCCCTACCCTTAAGGAAGTGAAACTTTATAACACAAAATGGTTTTTTCCCTTTGCCAAATTAAATTAATCCACCCATATCTTAGAAATTATCCCTGTTATTGATTTTCTGAAGAATCTAGAGGAGTATAGTAAGCTCAAACGGATTGACTTGTCCAAACCCTTGTCCAATAATACTATCTGAGCCTGGAAAGTTGCAAACAAAAACATAAGAGCCTCATGAAGGGGTATAATTTGGAGGATGATAAGTTATCATTTTAGGGATGCATATGATTTCATGCTGGACAGCATTGTTTAAAATTCATCAGGGAGCACCATGATGAAAATACTGTGGGGCTCCCTGTCAATGCAAATTCCTAGAGCTATCTAAAACATAAATTTATCTAAGTTAGGTTGACCTTAGGACAGATAACCTTGTCAAGCATTTCTAAAAATTACCATATATGAACGCTTTTAAACAAATTTGCACCAGTGTTTTAGTAGGAACCACCCTGTTAGGATAACACCTTCCAAAGAACATATAACTTTAAGAGAATCTTAATATAGGTAGCTAAGTATTAAAATAATTTTCTGTTGTGCAAAAGGATTAAACCAAGTTATAAACCCCTTGATGGCTTTTAGTTTCTAAATAAAAACAGAAGGTCCTTGGACTTCTCATTTGTTCAAATTTAGTGAAGCTCCCCCTTTCAGATATATAGGATGCCATAATGTAGGCTACTGATTGTTTTACTAAGTTTGCATAATTCATTCATTGTCTCATGATAGTGATGGTGGCTCAAGTAGCAAAGTTCTTCATCTCACATATCTTCTCATTACATGCTGTAACCCAAGAGGTCATTGGAATGTGTGGAACATAGTTCACTTCTTTATGCTAGGAAAAGAATTGTAAGACTTTTTAGATTTGCCCATGCCATTTGTTAGAATTTATGCTTGGTTGCTAACTGACGCTTATAAAGTTAAAAACCCTGGCATTATAGAACTAAGTGTGGTATGCTTAATACGTCACAACTGGCATAAATGCTGGTCAAAGCTATTCTAAAACCTGCCTAGTTGGCATATAATAAGAGAAAGACTTTTAATCTAAAATTTTATAAGTGGAAAAGTTTTCTAAGAAAATAGTAGTATTAATTATAGCGCCAGTAGAAAACAAAAATTATTTAAATGTGGGGAAAAATCCAGGTTAAGATATGGAACCAGACTAGGATAGTGAACCCTATTTATTATTGAGAAGCTAATAGATAAGGGTACATAAAAGATAGTTTAGTGTAACAACTGGGAAAGGTGATCCTTGAACAAGTTCCCAGCATTAAATATTGCTTTGACAATGAAAATAGATTGTTGTACTGATCTAATCCCATCAGTTGGTGAAGCGTTGAGAAGGCAAATCTTGTGTATTTTATTTAGTTGTGATTTTAGCGTTATTAACCTTTAATGCTGTATAAAATAAGACTGATATTAATTTAAGGCCTTGAGCCCAGTGGAATACTAATTGATAGAATAACAATAGCAAATAAATTCTGAGTTCATTTAGATAAATAAATGAATCAAAATAAAAAAGTCAAGGCTTCACACCTAATGGGGCAAATTTCTGAATGAGCCTCCTTCAAGCCTCTAATGGGGGTTTAAAGCCCTTTAATGGATTCACTATCTACATAGCCACCTGTTTAGCTCCTGCACCTGGGACGCAGACTCCATCAGAAGTAGGGGAATGTCCACAGACTTGACAAAATAGTAGCAGTTGATTTAACAGCCAACATTATGAGGTAAAACTGCAGTAAGCCTAGGTTCACTTGGAGTTTTAAGAGCAACTGATTGTACTTTTTATCAGCAGCTTTTCCCCAAATATCTTGAGGAACAGTATGGCATGGTTTTGATCTCTATGGTCCTCAGTATTTTTAAAACTTTGGTGCAGTCATGGTGCAGGCTTCTGATTTCATTGTCTTTTTTTAATAAGCCTTAATCTTGGAGGTGCCCAGGGCCTGCTCAATGAGGAATTCAAGAAGTTGTAGCTTGTCATTATGGGTAGGGAGTAAGACTTGAAATCCTTCTTGCACTATACATCAGCCTACTTCTCCATGGGTTGTGACATTTTTATTTCCAAAACTTGCTTCAGGTCTAGGACTAAACTTGAGGCAGATGGAGCTGGGGTGTGGGCATTGAGATTTTTTGGAGGGTGCGACAGTATGCCACTAGGGAGAACCAACTCTAACTTTAGCTTGAGCTTTGTACCAGCTTTGGTATAGTTACTCTGTACCAGATGGTAATGGGGATTCATGTGAGTGAAGTTGCCCTTGAGGTGCTCAATGATGGGTTTATTGTGTGAATTGGTTTCAGTGCAGTAAAACTCCTTGACACAACCTAGCAGCATGCAGCCTCATTAGTTGAAGGGGATAGATATGCATGTCCTTTGCAATCACCAATTTTTCAGATAAAATAGCCAGTCAGGACATCAATTACATTATTGATCTCCTCCAGAATATAAAGGTTGCCAATGTAACTGTTCAAGAATGGGAGTTTAAAGCACAAGTGAACACCATATTAGAGCTCCTCAAGCTATAGAGCTTCATTGGCAAAGGTAAATTTTTGTTTAAATTAATTTTAAGTTTTAAAATTTTTTCCTCAAGACTGTTAGTTTTATACTTAATCTGGAGGCTCAATTTTAAATTATATTTGTTAGTAAAAAACTTCAGTTAAAGTTTAGCATTTAGATTTAAATCAACTTGAAATTTTAAATTCACAATATTTCAACCTATTTTAATCAAAGATTCATTAGTTGTATTGGAGGGTTTGATCCTTGATCCTTGAGCATTGGCAATAGATTCTTCTGATTTAAGGCTAGAAACTCAATTTAGTTAGTTTTAAGGTTTAAGTTGAATGGTTTGGTGTTATTTGGTATGGTGGCCAACATTATTGAGTTAAATATCTAAAATTTAGATTTAAATAAGCTGAACAAATTGGATCCCCATCATCAAAAGGGTTGTTGTTAGAGATGTTAGTTTGGCAATCTGGCAGTAACTGTTTGAGATTCTTTTGATTATATAGAAGTTTGTCAAAGGGTATTAGTTCTTTAGAATTTCAGGAAACCCCTAAATTTTTAAAAACAAATTAAATCATAGTTAAAGTTTTTGGAAAAATGGGTAAAAGGTCAAAATTAGTTCTAGTGGCTCTGATTCTGTTGTTGAAGCAGTGAGGAGCTTTGACTCAGAAAAACAAAGAAGAAGCTAAGGTATCTGGGTGAGCTTTTATGTCATTAATCATTGAGGAGAAGAATCTCTTTCTGCTAAGCATCACTTTCCAAAAATCAATATAGCCTGAAATTTAGCTCCACTAAAGAGATTTACGAAAACTATTAGCAAATATGGCGGGAAACCCCGCAAAAGAACCCGCAGGCTATGCCAAACGAGCCAGCACCACCCCAAATGAAGCAACCCTCGGTTACCCACCTCAGGGTCAACCAGAATCACCCGCTCTCAAGCAGCAGCCATAAAAGCAGGCACCACCCCTCAACCTGGAGCTACTCCAACTAGCGCCAGTTCACCTGATCGCACTTCTGCAACCTGCACGCCTAACAGCTCTGTGTGCGCTGCCTCCCACCAACCCGCTGGGCCCCCTCCAACCAAGGAGGCCATCACCCACGCTGTTTTAATGGCGTCTGCTCAGTTGAATGCAACTCAGCCCATCCAGACATTCACCTCCCCCATTGTGTCAGCTAATTCAGCCCCATCTATTATTGCTGACGCCGTGTTTCTGGCTCCCTCCATGAGGGGCGATACCCAGCTACCTGGCCCCCAAATTCTCAGATGTAAGGTTGGATTAGCCGCACATTCTGGTTCACTAAGCACCAAATTGGGACAATCTACTCTTCCCAATGAGGATTCAAATGGTTCAGATTTTGGAACTTCACACCAGTTCCAATCTCACCCGTCCCATTTAAACCCCATAATCGGCACTTCTCAAGTCAGCACTTTATCTCAATATGCTGAAAACGACCAATTCACCAATCAGCCAATGAGTTTTGCCCACGAAATCACAGCAAATACTCGGGCTGAATTTACCCAAATAGATTGGGATGGTGATGAAACATCGCCCTCCTCCCAATTGGCTGGAGTTAATTCCAATCTGGATGGGACTCCCCAATTTAGCGAGGCCCAACAATCACCTGGCCCCCAAACCCTTGGATGTAAGGTTGGATTAGCCGCACATTCTGGTTCACTAAGCACCAAATTGGGACAATCTACTCTTCCCAATAGGGATTTAAATGGTTCAGATTTTGGAACTTCACACCAGTTCCATTCTCACCCGTCCCATTTAAACCCCATAATCGGCACTTCTCAAGTCGACACTTTATCTCAATATGCTGAAAACGACCAATTCACCAATCAGCCAGTGAGTTTTGCCCACAAAATCACAGCAAATACTTGGGCTGAATTTACCCAAATAGATTGGGATGATGATGAAACATCACCCTCCTCCCAACTGGCTGGAGTTAATTCCAATCTGGATGGGCCTCCCCAATTTAGTGAGGCCCAACAAACCGCCCCTCAATTTAATATGACGCCAGCAACTGCTGTAACATTCCAGAAACAAGGGAACTCCGCAAACTTGTCCAAACCACCAGCTCACACTCAACCTGCAATTGCAGCCCAAAGCAAACACAAACATACCAAAGGAGCCACTGGGGCGTGGCAAAAACCTCTGGCACCAACGCTACCCAAAGCTGATCCCCGTGAAGTGGCGTTTATTGCTGATGTTAAGAAGAAATGGGCCGAAACTAGAGCGCAAAAAGCTCTACCTCGCTCAACCCTCTCCTACGCAATTCACCTTTATTATGGGCATAACCCTGTTGAATTCTATACAGAGGATTACTTCTTATACTTTGCAGCGATTGCGGAGACATTCCCTATTAACACCACCATCCATGAATCAGTGGAGGGCCACTACATCGATGTGGGCTTCACTGAAGCTGCCCTTGCTGACCATGCTGCCACCCTCCAGGTCATTATTCCACGTGGATCTCTTTGCATCTCCCGCACACGCTCTCACCTGAAGAAAATTCCATGGGTTACTTTTTCCAACCTACCAACGACTGTTGATCCTGAGTCTCTTAAACTGGCACTCCATCGTGGTTTAATGGAGTTTGAGTCTGTTCTTTCAGTGGACTTTAGCGTCCCCTCTTACTATGCTCCCACTCAAAGAGCTCGCACTGCTAGGGCGTCGTTCATCCCCTCCCCCACTGTATCCCGCAACATTGAGGTTATTCCTCATGTGGCGGTAGTTAGGCATGCCCTGAGATCTTCTTTGTCGACCCTGATCAGGCGCGCCCCCGGTGTTCATGGTGTAACGCCCTTGGACACTTGTATAGTGGCTGCACAGCTCGAAAACAAGCCCTCTTAGCCACCACCCAGGGGCCTAAACCAGGCCAAAAACGATCCCACGTGGCTGCGGCAGCAATTCCACAACCCACACAATGGGTTCCCGTTCAAGACCTGTCCCCTGAGGCCTTACGCCTAGCAGTTGAAACAGCTAACCCCACTATTGGTATGGGATACCTTCGCGCTCATGCCCCCCTTCCAATGGGCACCCCCTCCAATCTCCCAGAGTCAACTCCCTCTCTCACCAAGCAAGGCATCTCCCACAGGGTGCCCGTCGTCAGCCACCCCCACTCAGGGCTCCGCGGCACCCCCACCAACCTCCACCAGCGATTTATCGCATCAACCCTCAGCTCCCAATGGAGCTATGCCCACCAGCATGGACTGGCAACTCGCGGCCTGCGGTAGAAGTGCCACCTCAAAGTCCCTACCCCAACCCCACAGTCCATTTCGCGCGGATCCTTTGCAGTGTTGGAGGAAGTGAATATGGACTCAGACTCATCAAATGGGGAAACCGCGGAGGTCACCATTGAGCACCCTCAGGTCCTTCCCCTGCAACGGAGCGGGGGCAGCATCCTAGGCTGGCTTACTGGGTCCTCCGCCCCCCACCCTCTCCTTCCCCTCAGAACCCTCGACGCTCCTCACGGATTGCAGCTAATAGTCAAGCTAAAGGACTCAAAACTAGCCGCCTCACAGCAGCAGGTTTAAGCGCTGGCAACCCCCAGGACATGGAGGGGAACAGCTATGAGTCCCCATGGCAGCACCCTGGCCCTGCAATCCATCAACGCAAATGGGTTGCGGGACTTTAAGCGGAGAGCCCGCCTCCTCTAAAACTTCAGGTCAGCACAAATTGATATCGCTGCTGTCCAGGAGCCCCATATCCTCCCCCACGAACAATCTGCATGGAATGAACAGTTTGGAGGCAACTCCTTCTGGACAAACCATGCCGCCCTTATTGTTTTGAATCCCCGGGTTAAAACCCATTCTTTTTCACAATATCTAGGTGGCCGCCTCATACTGGCCAAACTCACCACTCCTGACTTCTCCTTCTTTGCTGCAAGCATCTACCTGCCTAATGCAGGTCAGGAGCAAAATCGGCTCTTGGAAGAGCTCCTCCAACTCAATCTCCCACGGAATACAGTCCTCTTAGGAGATTTCAACACAACCATAAGTCGCGTCCATGACTCTTACCCCCCTGCAGCAAAGGAACGCCCTGGATCAAGTCGCCTCCAGGATTTCCTTTGCCTGAGTGGCTTTATAGATGCGCTTCCACCCTCCGCGTCTGGCCTAGGTTGCATGACTAGGATCTAGTATGATGGAGGAGCTTTCCAGTCAGCGTCACGTATAGATATGGCACTGATTGGCCCCCTGCTAATTGGCCGCGTCTCCTCTCCCATCTCTCGTGACAACCATCTGAGTGATCACAGGTCACTCACCGTTGTCCTCACCACCACACTTAGACCGTCGTGTAGGTTCTGGCCTAGGGTTGCCCCAGCTCTTCTCAACAACCCCTTCACTAAGGAGAAGCTGTCTATGACCATCCGGGAGACTCTCACCTCCCCCACCCCACCTGCTTGATCACAAGGCTAAATGGGCGGTGACCAAGGAGGGCATCACCCGCGTTGCTTACAACTGTGCCAAAGCCCAGATGACTGCAGCTCGCGCCAGAGTCAAAAGGGCGGAAGCCAGAATCAGACATCTAGAGCGAAACTGCCAGCCTTCGCCCTCTCCCAGATGGTTGGAAGACTGGGAAGCGGCGCAGGAAGCACTCCGCTTAGAGCTCACACTGCAGGAAGAACGGGCAGCAAACTTTACAACATCTCGTTACTATGCTCAATGGGAACGCCCCACCCGCTTCTTCTTTCAGAAACAGAAAGCCCAGTCAACAGCGCAGGATATTACTGCACTGAAGATTGGCACTACAACCACTTCAGACAAGGAGGAAATCACGCAGGAACTACACCGCTCCTACTCCAGCCTCTTCTATGCCACCCAGGTGGACCCATCGGACATCCAAGACTTCCTGTGGCGGGCTCCAGAGCCGCCCATTGACCCATGGGCTGATGAGGCTCTACTGGCGCCTATTTCCATCCAGGAGGTGATGGAAACCCTTCTGAAATCCCCACGGCTTAAAGCCCCAGGCCCAGACGGAATACCCTTTGAGGTGTACCTTCTGGAACCTGCAGTGATAGCCAGAACCCTCCGCGACCTCTTCGCTGCACTCTTGGTGAATGGCGAGGTCCTCCCCGACTCCAGAGGCTCAATCACGACCCTCATTCACAAGAAGTCAGACCGTGAGAACCTGGCGAACTGGCGCCCCATAGCGTTGATCAACACAGACCACAAGCTCTTCATGAAGCTTCTGGCCAACCGCATCACCAAATGGGTGTCACCTCGCCTCTCCCCATCCCAGTACAGTTTTATTCCGGGGAGGTCGTTATGGGACAACTATAATGACCTTCACGTGACTTTGACTGCTAACTCTCGTAAGGTGAATGGCTATGTGGCTCTCCTGGATATGGAGAAAGCATATGATCGGGTAGCCTGGAAGTATAATAATGCTTCCCTGGCCCGCTTCCATCTCCCCCACCCGGCAGCTAGGCGCTGGATATCAGCGCTCTATGACCAGCTCCACACCAGAGTCCTGGCGCCAATGGGTTTTACAGTGGCAGTACCAGTTGGACAAGGTCTCCGGCAAGGAGACCCCCTGAGCCCTATCCTTTTTAACATCACCCTTGACCCCCTCTTGCCTCCTTACAGGACAAGCTAACAGGGATTCTGGTCCCAGGTAAAGCCCCCACACGCACCATGGCATTTGCAGATGACACTGCCATTGCATTTGGCTGCCCTGGGGATGTTGCCCTCGCTGCTGTGACCATTGAGAGGTACACCAAGGCGTCCAACGCCATGGTCAACACCTCCAAGACAACAGTTGTGCAGGTCGGCTCCCCCACCTTCCCCCCACCATTTGGTATTGAACCTGAGCGCGATACCTTCCGTCACCTGGGCGTTCTCACCAACCAACAAGGAGTTGCGCTAAAAGACAATGAGGACTTGCTCCTTGCAGCAGTTAACTCCAGGATTGCCAGCTGGAACGGCGGCACATCACCCCCCAGGGTCAAGCTCTGATGGCCAATGTGTTCCTTCTCTCCAAAGTCTGGTTCCTAACGCACGTCTGCCCATTCACAGATGCCTTTTATACGCGGCTCAATGTACTCCTCCGCTGTTGGATCTGGGGCTCAAACCATCCACCAATGGCCCTCTCAACCATTGCCCGACCCTGCAATGAAGGGGGCCTAGGGCTTCTGGACACGCGATCCCACGCCACCACAATCTTCCTGAAGTTACTATGGCCAATTGTCTGCTGGGACGCGACCCCCATGCCCCAATGGGCGCCCGCCCTCCGCCAGTCAGTGTCAGCAGCTCTGGGTCTTCCTAGAGCATCTCTGACCTCATTAGGGGAGTGGCTCACAAACCACCCAGGCCATCGCCTAAAACCATCCTCATCCCCCTACTGGAACCAGGCTCTCCTTGCCCTGAAACGAGTAGGCGCGCGGATCCACCATGCCTTCCCATACAGAAGGGAAGGCCCTGGCCTCAGCCCACGTCGCCATGCAATTGTGCACAATGGACAAGTTGTCACAACTCGCCTCAACCCCCAAGATCGTCCTCCCATCCGCCCAAGACTCCTTGAGCTCCTCCCTCCCTCCGTGAGATATGACCTCAAGGAATTGTGGAAGGACGTCTATCACCCCATCCTGTCAGCAAAGGTGTCCAACACCTTATGGAGGGTGCTCCACTGTTCATACAGGACAGGGGACTGGACGGCCCTACCTTCCAGCACCAAAGCTGCCCCCGCTGTGTGGAGCCTATTGACTCCCACCTCCATCATTTTTTCACCTGTCCAGGTGTCGCCGCATTTTGGCCAAAGGCCTGCGCGCTCCTCCATGCTCAGCCCTGGTCTGTACATCCTGTGCAAGACCTCATGTTTGAGCAGACATTGCCTGGTTGCCACTGACCCCTCCGTGTCCTCGCCTATGCCACAGCCATCTGGACCATCCATAACTCCTTCCTTTGTGCTGCCTTTGACCAGCAGGTGTGGACCCTTCCACACATGATCACCCACTTTCAGGTACACTTTGAGATGGCCCTGAAGGTCTGCACTATGTCGCCAACCCTCCCCCGCTCAGTTGTCACTGCAGCACGGCTCTGGCGCGCAAACCCCCTCCCTTTCTCGATGCCTCCTCCCTCCCCTTCCCTCGCCTCAGGCTCTTAGGAGCCCAGGCGTAATTCAATAAACATCGATGAATCCCCCCTTGGGTTGGGACCATCTAGTACTAAAAAAAAATCATTGAGGAGAGTTGGCACAGCAAAATGGAGATAAGGCCAAGGCATTTGGGGTAGCTATTTTATCTTTTTACAGCATGGAGAGCTTACACAGAAAACAGTTAAGGCGCCAAGGCATTTAAAAGCTGTTTGTCATTGAAATTTAGGAGCCATTAGTGCAAAAAATCAGAGATGGTTCTGATGCATTAAGACTGGCTAAGGAGATTTTAGTATTCATCTGCCACACATAAAGTTCCCTTTTTAAACATGAACTTTAAAAGGTTTGGGTCTTGGCATTAGAGTATCATAATTGTCCTCTGGCCACCTCTCTTCTGTAACTAGCTAATGAAGCCCATTTATTGAAAACTGTCCTTGTGCATTATTTTTAAAAGCAGTTAAGTACAATCCTATATACCTTAAATTTGAGCTCCAGTTGATGGTATTTCCGCTTTATTGCTCATTAATGCTTAAAAGGTTGGAATAAGGCAATATAGAACCAATCATAGTATACTTAGTATGTTGCAACTATTGTAAATGGAACTAAAGCTCTTCTGAAACATGCCTAGTTGGCACACATGAAGGGACTGACTTTAGAAAAAAGAACATAAGTTGAAAAGGAGTAATTTATCTATTAAAATCTAGCAATATTTATAGCGCTAGGAGAAAACAAAGATCATTAAAATGTGGGGAATAGTCCAAGTGAAGATCTGGAATTTTATTAGGTCAGTGAATCCTATTCTGATACTGAGAAGCAAATAGATAAGGAACATAATGTGTAGTTTAGTGTAGCAACTAGGTAAGATCATTAAACAAGGTCTCGCCACTGTATGTTGCTATGGCAATGATACATGAATATTGTACTAATTTAATTCCATCAGTTGGAGCGTTGAGAAGGCATTGCTTGTGTAATTTGTTTGTGTGTTTGGCGTTATTAACCCTTCAATGCTGTATATAATAAGGCTAATAATTTAAAGCCTAAAGCCCAATAAAGTATTGATTGATAGATTAAAAATAAAAAATATAGGCTGAGATTGCTAAATATATAAATTTATCAAAATTCTAAAGTTAAGGCTTTACACCTACTAGAGCAAAGTCCCAAAACCATTTGACTGCCTTAAACCCACATTTGGATTGGCAGACTGAAAGATGAATTAAATATTAAAACTTTATTTGAGATGTTTTACCACTGAAGATCATTCATATTGGGTTTCAAACTACTGTGGGAATTCAGTCTATTGGGTTTCTCACCGGTTCATTTTACACTTAAGTTACAACAATTATGTGCATGAATTTAATTTTCACTACTGTAGGATAAATGTTATTAGGGGTTATCAACCACTTATAAAGAAAACTACCAACACTTCAATAAAAATCAAGGGTTGGTTTTTATAAGATTTTTATTAGTAATATTTTAGGGATCAAGAAGCAAACCCGCTTAAGATATTAATGCTTAGTATTTATACCTTCTGTGGCTCAAAGTGAGTTAGAGCGCGAAATTCAGGTTAAGTTACAAAATAGCTGAGTTTTAGAATATTAGGTTTTGGCCTAATGGGTCTCTTTAGACTTGATTTACTTTGATGGAACAGCCAAGGGAGGGTTGATAGCAGGTAGGAAAATCTGTGAGTCAAGTATTGAATATTTTACCCAATCATTGGGTGGGATAAATTTGCCCAAGATGAGACCCCCTCCAAGGCTATAAAAGAGGGTGGTCATAGCGTAGGTGGTTGACCTAATTTTGAAAAGGGATGAGGAGGACCAGCAAAACAACTCCCCTAATTTTTCCATAGTTTTGATGTAACCTTACTACTAGCTATGAGGATATTCAGCTAAGGAGTAGGGGTAATAGTATCACTCCAATTTGCAGAGTTCCACTGGGAATTGACCAGGGTTTTTTTGGCTGATTTCATGTGTATCAAAACCCTCTTTACTATTATTTCAATATTGGAATTGTAATTTTTCAACATAACCTCTTTTTAGAGAGTTAGGGGGATATTGAGGCCACAAGAACCAGCCATGAACTCAGTTGCTAAGAACTTCTGTATCAAGAGATTTGATGGAGTACTTGTCCCCTCGCTTGTAATTGACTATAGAAGGTCCTTCCCAAATATACCTAAACTTCTTCCTTCTAGGAGTAATACAATTATGATAGTACAGCACCAAGTTATATACTTGAAAGAAATGTAGAGGGGGCCAGAGTTCATTAGAAGCTTGACTCTCTTTTGTGACAGCTTTTTCCAAATTAGAAATAGCTTCTGATTGTAACCGGATGATATGCTGAGATAACTTATTCATGGCTTGCTCAGGGTCAGTCCTATCAGAGAAAATATCTTTATCTAATAATGCTAGTCCTCCAGGTTTGCATCCATACAGCACAAATAAAGAAAGTTTTTTGAGGATTTGGTGGTAGTTGATACAGTAGGCATGATAGCACTTGGTAAGTATAGATCCCAGATAAAAGGGGGTCTGAATTAGCCTTTTTTAATATAGAGACCAGGGTCCCATTGTCCTTTTACGGTACCATTAGACAAGGGGTTATAGGGGCAAAAAACAGTTGTTGCATGCGCATAAAGGTAACAAGGATTTTCACTCACTATGTAGTTAAAATTTTTTCATTGTCACAGAGAAGGACCTGGGGGCAACCATGTCAAGCAAATATTTATTGATGGAGGAAAGTGACCATGGCCTTGGCAATTTTAATAAAGAAGAGCCACAGCTTCAACCCATTTGGTAAAATGATCTATGCCTACCAAAATATATCATTTTCACCCATTAGTCTGGGTTAGAGGTCCAACCACATCTGAACTTATGGCGTGGAAGGGTTGTTGAGGTTTAGTGGATTGGTATTGATACTGGGACTAAAAGATGAATTGCTTTTGAAGGTCAGACAGGCGTCCAGGACCTCATTTATGGTCTCCATGACACCCTCCTGATAATAGCACTCTTTAACCCACTCATAAGTTTTTCATACCATAATTCTCTAAAATAGAATGTGACTCCATAATGACAGGTACCCGCACTGATGACCAGGTATAGGGAAACCAGTTTTCTTCTACTTTTTTGTATAGCCTTCCACTCTTCACCTTGGTGTTGTGGGAGTGCCAAGCTAGAAATTTTGTACAGGTTCATCCTCATTCCCTCATGCATCAGAAGTCATCAGGAGGTCATTTAAACTCTCAGCTTCACTGATATCTAAATGAAGGACAGTCAGCTGCATCAACCCATCAACGTTCATATGGTGAGTTTCTGCTTAATGCTCAATTGCCATGTTATAGTGCTGAAGCTTCAAAGATCAGCAAGACAATCGTTCAGTGGGGTCCTTCATATTCTGCAACCACTTTATGAATTTGTGGTCAATATCCACTTTGAAGGAATTCCCATTTAAGAAGAGGAGGTAGTACTTTACAGCAAGAAGAAAATCAAGGCACTTTTTCTCAGTGACGCTGTAGTTACATTAAGATTTTAAGAGCATCTTGCTGATTTAGAAAAGAGGATGCTTAACTCTACGCTTGTTCAGCTGAGCCAAGGTAGATCTAACAGCATAATCAGAGGCATCCATGAACAGCATAAAGGGCTTGTTATAGTCAGGGTGGTGGTGGATCAGCCTTTGTTACAGTAAGTTCTTCAAGGTCAAACGTGGTTTTTGTTCTTCATCCCAATGGAATGGAGCATTATTAGCCAAGAGGAGGATGAGGGGCTCACTGAGCTGAGCAAACTTGGGATGATTGATGGTAATACCCCATCATGTCCAAGTATACCTGGATGTTGTGAAGGGTTTTAGCGCTGGCATCTTATAAATAGCTGTGACATTATCTTGTAAAGGTTGAATCACATCTTGAATAAATTGTGTCTAAAAAAATCTGCTTTTTCTGAAAGTACATTTTGTGGCAAATAATTTAATGGAGATTCTTGCAGGCGTTGGAACACTTCTTTTAAGTGGATAAGATGCTCATTAAAGGTCTTGGAAAAGATGTGATATCATCAAGATAGACAATGACGCAACTTGACTTAAGGTCCTGCAAGATATGCTCTATGGCTCACTGTAAAATTGGCTGATGCATTGCACAACCCTTGTGGTAGTTGCGTAGTGTTAAGACTCTTACTGCAAATAAGAGCGCATTTCTCCTGGTATTGGGGAGAAAGGTCCATTTGCTAAAAACTGCTAGCCAAGTCCATAGCAGAAAAAAGTTAGAGCTAGAGAGTTAGGCTAGGGCGTTGTCAATGCGGGGGATAGGGTAACTATCCTTTTTGATGAGGTTATTCAAATTTTAGTAGTTTATAACTATCTGATGACTGAATTCTTCTTTTTTATATAAAAGAAGGGATATGAGCAAGGGCTTTAAAAAGTACCAGCAGACATGCATTTTGCAACTGATTCATCTCACTCTCATTTGGAGCTCCTCAACCTTTGATTTCCAATAAGGCTTAGATTAATTAGGTTAAGCATCACTAACATCAATGATGTGGCTCCAGTCCTTCATATGCCCATAGACATTGTCAGATTTAAAGAAGATGTCACTATAGGACTCCAGGAGAGAGTGAAATTTATCAAGTTCTTCAGAGGTTAAATCCTCAGAATAGAACGTGGTCAAAACACATACCAATTAGTAAGTAGGTAATCCTATATATAATATAGACCTAATATAATGGACTTGTCAGATGTCCTCAATTGGAACCAGCAGGTCTTTTCCAATCTCTTGATGCTTCTTTATGACCATATCCCTATTAGTAAGATTCTACAACAAAAGATTGTTGAGTTGCTGGTAGACAGGGTCTAGGATACCCAGCAACACTGAGGCTCTAAAGGACTTATTCCATTAAGGCTTGTTAATGTAAAGAGAGTGTCTATTACTCTCCCATTCCCAATGTGGTAGTGCACGATGCACAAGGCCCACGTCAGGGAACTAGCCATTGGTGCCAAAACCATTAGAGCCCAGCAGAAGGTTCTGGAGCAATAACAGCTTAGGCTGAGAAAAATGAGATTTATGATAAATACGCCAGTAGAAGTGGCGCAGTGCACATATTAGAAAGGGTTATGTGACCCAGGTTGGAGAGAACCTAGGCGGACAAATGGTGCATGAGGGGAGAGCAGCATGTTACTTGCAATGGCAAGTGTAATGGAACGTGAGACCTCCTCAAAGAGGTTTGCGCACAGGAGCATTTGGAATGTCATAAAATAAAAATAACTTAAAACAGGGTATAGGTTTATTCAGGAGTTGACAACAAGGAATGTTGGTTGAGGAAAACGTATCTAAACTTGACTGGGGAAATAGGGTTAATGCTGCAGTGGGCCCAAGCACTGACTCACCAATAAGGTGATACTGCCATCCAAGTTGATGGAATAGGCCAAAATTGAAATCACTCAAGTGATCAATTGAAGTTGGATTCAACCCAAGCGCGTTATTTCAAAAATAGAATGGGTTTTGAAACCCCGCTCCTCAACTAACCACATTGAACCAACTGCATTCAATTGGTAAATCATTCATTTTAACGCCTGGCTTGACATTAAGGGCTGGGCACTCAGCACCCCACTAGGACCAACCTGGGCATAATTTGCCCTTACCCAGTGCTGGTCTAGGGTATGCTTCAGATCTGGGAGGCCCTGGAGCTTCACCTTTTGGGCCTCCAAGCGCCCAGCCTTATCTTTGGGGTTAGTCCCCACTATTATGTCATGTTCACATGACAGTTAAGTTCAGTAGGCAGCTGAGGGGGATTTGCATAGTAATCTTAGTGTCTATCACCTTTTGTGTACCCAAAAGAGTGGTTAGCCTGGCAGAGTAAATTCTTCTTCCACCCTAGTGCAGGTTTTGTTCAATACAAGTTTGAAACCTGCACTGTCAAGAAAAATTCTTGGTGTGGTATATTTGTCCCAAGGTTGACCCACCTCAAATACCTTTTGTTTACCCACTTTGACTAGTACCTCCTCTGACACATACAGTGGAAGGCCCTCTGAAGCATCCATAGAGTCAGGCAGATTTTATGTGTTTTGGCCCAACATGGTATTAATTAAGGAGAGGGTGGAAGAAAGATACTCAACGATGCATTTATATTTTTCTTCTTAGGCTTATCATTTGTAAAAACTCAGGAACTTTGTAATTTGGAAGAAAATAAAGCATGTTTCATGTTGATAATTCCGTCATACTCAATCATAAATTGAGTGCTAATAAGCAAGTCATATGCGTTATTTTCTAATGCCACAGTGGGAGCAGATAGGTGGAGTTTCCAAATATGTATGGGTAGAGAAGGGTAGGCTCCAATAGCTCATGCCTTGGTGGGCCCCACAGTTCCAAACTCTTGCAAATAGTCCAGATCAGGCGCCAACTTAACTTTTTTGATGAGCTTAAAAAAATCACATTGATAGGAGCACCCATATCAAGGATGGCTAGAACTCACACCTTATTGATGACAACCTTAACCTTGATTATAATGCTACTAATTGTAGCGGGAAGGTAAGAACCTTTGTCAAATGGAGAGAGGAGTCAAGTTGTTAAGTGATTGCAGGGTATTTATCTTTATTAGATTGGAGGGTAATAACCTGATAGGTAGATTAGATTACCGTACCAATAAGCTAATCAGCATCACTGGCAGTGTCAATCACCTCTAAATACCTCAACACCAGTTGAAGATAGTTTTATCAGGGTATCATGGCCATATTTATTTTTGGGCATTGACCTATTTGGTATTTAAACTTCCATTGAGGCACCAAGGACATGATAGCCCCATATTCACCACCCCCTTCAGACTCATCATCAGAGTGGTTGTTAATGCACCCTAAAGAGTTGCTAAGCTGGGGCCAAGTATCCAGCTTGTTTTCTTCCCAGGGGAGGGCCTTTTGGTGCTCATCTACCCTTTTGGCTTTTAGAAAGAGCATCATAGTGGCACCAACTTTTAGGGCTACTTGAGGAGCAAAATTTTTATAATGCAGGGTTAGAGGTGAGTCCATGGTTGTTATAAAGGATGGCTCTAAGTGACGTGAGGGTTGAGCCATAGTGATGGACCCCTTAAGATAGAGTGTGGGGTGTGATGAGAACTCAACTGATTTAATAGGACTAATTTGAGGTGCAGCTGAAGGGAGAGAGCCCTACCTTGTCTCCGTGGTGCCTTTTGGACAACCTCTAATGGAGGAGGACAGCCTAGTTTGGGGCGCCCCATAGGAACTGGCTTCAGAATGGTGGTTAGCACCAGAGGAGTCAGTATGACTTTGGGGTAGGTGTAGCTTCATAGTGAATAGCAACCTCTAATAATGCCTCTTTTATATTTTGAACATTCCATAAGGAAACGCTTCACTGAGACAATATATCGGTCTAAGGAAGAGTAAGAGGCTAATTCAGCCATAATAGCAGCAATCACACCATCTAAAAATAGCATTTTAGCGAGAAGGAGAGGCTGTGCTGCACTGTAAAACTGGTTAATGAAGGTGGCAACTGATTCTCCCTCAAGTAGATTTAGGCATATAAACTCATGTTTTCCTAAGTAAGATCTGCGTAAATACAAAATTCTCAATGAGCGCTTTCTTTACCCCTGCCCAAGTTTTAAGGGTGTCCATATAAGATTCATCACCACTTGGGTAGAGTGGCTGAGGCAGGGGAGGATATTCATTTTTTGAGTATTGGCTTTCCCTTCCAAAAAAGCTCAAACAAAGAGGAAAGAGGCAATACTTTCTCACCTAGGGTAAATTTATCTCTGAAAGGAGATTTGAAGATATCTGGGGCAGTCTCATTAGAGACTTGGCATACACACTGTTCAAGTGTTTTAAGTCAAGACAGTGCAATGGCTAGCTGTAATTCTAAAGCATCTAGCTGGGGTTTAGGCAGGGGGAGGTTGTGAGGGTCAATCACCCCAACATCATTTATTTTTAATAAAGCGTTCTGTGGTGTACTACCTTCTGTAATGAGCACCACCTGTGGAAATTCAGGATTTTGGGTTGCTTGCTGGTGTGTTTTATACCTAGATTAACACAATTATGTGCAAGAGAAGTAGGTTTCTCTACTTTGGGATAAAATCTATCTAGGGGTTATTAGATCAAAATAAATAAGATACTGAAACTTTTAATTAAATTAAAGGGTTGATTTTTATAAGATTTGCTTTTAGTAATATTTTAGAGGTCAAGAAGTGAATTCTCTTAAGATATTGATGCTTATTATCTAAACCTATTGAGGTTCAAAGTGAGTTAGGGTGCGAAATTCAGATTAGGATAGGATTATTATAATAGGAGATATTATGTTTTGGTCTATTATAGCTTTCAAGACTCGCCTTGCTTTAATAGAAAAATTAAGGGAGGGTTGATAGCAGGTAGGAAAATCTGTGAGTCAAGTATTAAATATTTTGCCCAATCATTAGGTGTGAAAATATCTACACCTGATGTGAACCCCTCCAAGGCTATAAAAGGTGGTGGGTATAGTGTAGGTGGTTGAAATAAGTTAAAAAGGAGATGAAGAGGACTATCAGAACAACTTCCATAATTTTGTGTCAGTTTTAATGTAACCTTACTACTAGCCATGAGGCTATTCAGCTAAGGAGAAGGGGAAATAATATTGCTCAATCTGCAGATTTTACCAATAATTGACCAGGGTTTTTTTGGCTAATTTTATCCATATTGAAAACTGAATTGCTCTTATTGTAATTTGGACTTATAATATTCTGATACCTACTATTTCACTAATAGAGCCAAAAACACCCACAATTCCTATATAGTTTCTATTCTTTGCAAATTATTGTTTAAACTCTTTTTAACATGTAAATCAGTTGTGAGATCAAGGTAGAAGCTTTTGTAAACTTTAAAAAGTTCATTAAAAGAGTTACCAGAAGGTAACAACTAATTTGAATGCTGCAATGAAGTTTTTATAAGGATAACGCTGGCTGTAAGAAAAGACAAGTGCCATTTTTCAAACCAGGGACCCAGTAATGCCTGACATTAATAACATACCAAATAAAAAGTGTTTAGAAAGACAAAATAAAGGTAAGTATGATTATCACTAAACCTTTGAATAATTAGTAATTTATTATTTCAAAGCTTGAAAATCATTTAATCAGAACTTAACAACTAAGGATACAAAGGTTAAATTGAGTCTGAAACTCCCTCATTACATACAAAGGATTTAATCTGCTTATGAATAAGTACAATGATATCTTAAGGAGTAATGAAGACCTTGCTAATAAAAAAAGTGTCAATATCCTTAACAAAAGCATGTCACTTTAAAGAATATAACTATCCCCTCATTTTTGTAAATAAGCATTCTCTAACTATTTTATCTGTTTTGATTTATTGCCGCAGGCATTTCCCTAGTGACAAAAATCCCATTAGGAAGCTTCTGATGCTTATAAAAATAATAATTGCCTAGCCTTTGAAGGAACAGGCCATCAAACTTCAGAAAACACAAAACTGGTGCTCTCTGCCAGATACCTTCTGAGGCTACCAGGTAAAGACATACTTTCACAATGTTGAATAATTTCAGCAGAGACAACATTCCCTAAATGGAGGAAATTATGAGTGTGACAAGATGTGTCCACTTTGCCACCAACAAGAAAATATATTCAAAAAATGAAAGCTTTAAAATCTAGAGCCATTAGTACTTAACTTTCAGGCTACTGACAATACTAACTATCACAATTATCCATCCAAGATATCTGAGACTTTAGAAGTCTTACTTTATGGAACTCTACAGCTATGGGAGATGTTTCAAATGAAGACAGTTTCACCCCAAGTTGCATAGTAATTGATGCACCTATACACTACTGCTGCCCTCCATGAGAGTGGCAGTAGGGGCTGCCCAACCTGAATTTAAATTCATTAAGTTGTCCACTCTGCTCACTGTGTCAGTACAGGACATTCCTGACCATCACATTATCTTTATTAGAGATAATACTAACAAAAACAAAAATATTAATAAGCTTAAGATAGAAAAAACCAGAATTGGTCACAAATATCTCATATGAAGGCTGCTATATGTCTTCAAGGGATAAACAGTATTTGAAGTTCTCCCATCAAAATTATTTAATTAAATCACAATCTGAATTTAATGCCAGACCACAACAGCAGTTAGAATCAAGAAATACCCCTTATTATAATGGTTCCAAAATGGAGGAATTGCCTAAAAAGAGATATTAAAAGAAGTTGATGTCTACCAATTTTTACCCTTAAAATTTACTCAAAATGCAACTTGACATTTGAGCCTGTAAAATAGGCCCTAAATTTAGCCTTTTTGCACCAAACTCTTACAACTTATACTATTTAGTCGTGCTTACCAACTATGATGTATATGAATTCCTTAAGCATAATAAAAAATTACTTCACATTTATTAAATAATCTATCTTCACAATTGCAGCATATATAATCATCAGACTTAAACAAGTTTGGAGTATTATTTATGACTATTATAAATAAGAATTGAGTAGATTTAATCTCTCAATTCTGTGTATTTCAGCAGTTTTTGCTCAATAAAAATACTTGAATAACCATTCAAGTATTTATTTTATTTAAATAAATTACACTATGAAGAACCTATTCTCTCTGAACCAAGAGACTGAACTTAGTCACTTGTTGGAATCTTTTCTATCTCTCTCTTGGGGTCATGGAGCTCTATTAGGGTTAAGTATCCTCTTAACTCTTCTACATGGATTAATTCAACACCAATGTAGTAGTATGCGGACATTCAGAGCTTTCTCTGGGATGCTTTCAGGGTTATGGACTATTACTTGGTTGGTATTATCCAACACATTTGTCCACTACTGGAAAGAACTAGTCCGTTACATTACACAGAATTCTAACAGCTTTTGGTTTGTGGTGAGATCTTCAAGGGAGGTACCTGTTCAGCCTCTTTTACCTTCCAGGTATTAGCATCCCCCCACCCTGCTGATTCTCATCTTTTCATTAGTATTTCTGTTGTGTGAATTTTATCAGATAAAGAAAGGGTGGATGCCAGTGCCTGTGAACCATGAAGCAGTTTCAATTCAAGTTAGTTCTGTCCAACCCCTCCTGGAAAGCATGGCCTTGGAAAAAAATCCATAAGGTTTTTGACAAGGTGCGTTTTCAAGGCCACTTAACCAAGGTGGTGGGAGAAACTTCTACAATTGCTGATAAAATTTTTTTAAGCTTTAAATGGATTACCTGAGAAACCTGCCTCTTGGATCAGAATCCTTCTGGAGTAGCAAGAGTCTTTGCCTGAGACTCTTGATAAGTGTCTCCAGTTGATTTTTCAGGTTGTTTACCCTGATGAGGGCCAAGATGATGCTTGGTCAGACTAGTTGATGACATTTTAGGTGAAGTGTTAAGTAGAGGATATGCTTGTTCATTTCATCCACTGGCCCGTGCAGCTAATATTACTCTTCACAGCTTCTGCAAATGTTCTGACAAAACTTACACCTGGATCTTCTATCAGCTTTAGTGGCAACGTGCCTAGCTGAACGTTGGAGGAGGAGATAGGAGGTGCTATGAACGTAAAGCACCAACTTTAAATGCAAGAACTAACTGAGATCTTATGTATGCCCAAGGGTACAAGAGTGGAAAAGAGAAAGACTTCCACCGTGGAGAATCTGAGCCACTACATCTCACCAAGCATCCTTAGGCAGATCAACCTGGGCGCTCTAAAGGGGGCCATGAAGGGGTTGCAGTAGTAAAAAACCCTTGGATCTGCTCAGAGTACTCCAGAGCAACTTGCATCACCAGCTCCAGTTTGTAAAATTTCTACCAATATTAGAACCTCTGCTCCATACTCCTATATACTCCTACTACTTAAAATAGTCAATAGTCAGAACTATGAAGAGGTGACAGCCTTAGTGAACACTGGGGCCAATGAGAATTACAGCTAAGATAAGCTTGCACAAAAATGAAATCTCTATCTGAAGGAGGCAGGTGAAGTGTCTTTAGCATATTCTACCAAAACTGCTCTGTTTTTGGGTAGGAGGACATATCCAAATTGTTCAAGGAGAACGAATGTTTGATGAAAGCTTCTGCACTATGAACTACCTTCCCCACCATGTGGCGTTGGAAATGAGATGGTGACATTGCTTCACCCCCAGTTTAACATGCTGACCAAGGAATTTACTATCCACCCTGATGATTCATTACCCATTCAGTGGAAGTTCACAACTTGTGAGCCCACATCAGCCAAGCTTGGAATTTTGTCTGAAGTAGCCACTAATAGTACCTTGCTTAAGGAATATGCTGAGTTTGACAGTGCGTTTGGGGTTTGAGAACTTTCCAAGTTTGATGCTTGTGGCCCATTCTCCCTCAATTTCCAGTTCAAGGTGGACTCAGATTTTCCCTGAGGATGTCCCATTTATACTTTGAACCAAAGATAAAGGGAAGCCTTGAGAAGTACATTGATTCCATGCTTAAAACAGGATTAATAGTACCATTTAAATTTTCTGTGGTCTCCCCAATCCTGCTGGTAATTAAGGAAAATATAGAGCTCCATCTCTGTGTGGATTTCCGCAAGCTGAATAAGGTGACAGAACCAGACTCTTACCCTCTGCCACTCTTAGAGAACATCTTACCCATGATCTCTGGAAGCAATTATTTACCAAATTGGACTTGGTAGAGGCATTTCATCAAGTACCAGTGAACTCTGATCATCAGAAATTCACAGCATTTAAGTGCCATCTTGAAATTTATGAGTATCATATAATGCCCTTTGGCCTATAAAATGCACATTCTGTGTTCCAATGGATGATTTATCATGTGCTTCATGATTTCTTGTGACGTTATTGCATTGCCTATATGGATGATGTACTGTTGTTCTCTAAGTCTAAGGAACACCACATGAAGGATGTCAAGTCCATCCTGAAAGCCATACAGGACACAGGAATCAAATTGAAACCCTCTGTCAGGCAGATGGCAAGTAGAAAATAGACTGGCCTACCAGCCTGAATGCTGGAGCATCCAAGTGGTGGACCAGAATGCCAGGGCACTGCTGCTGGTATGACGGATATGGAACTGGAAGGGAACTTAAATCTCAACAGATAAAATTGGAAATTTGGGGGAGGGTGTTTTTATTGGAAAATTTAAGGGAAGAAAATTGACCAACAATTTTCTCAGTGCGATGCACCCAATTAAATAGTCATCAATTTTGGGGAAAATAAGCTGGAATCAGGTTCCGCAAGTTTGACCTAAGTGGTGAACTATTTGGGAATGGGCGAGTTAAACCCTGGGGACTGATATTGCAAAATTTGGCAACGAGCCAAGTTTTGGTTGGATTGACCTAACTGGTGAACTATTCAGAAATGGGTGGGTTAGTTCCCTGGGGACTAACATTGCTAAGTTTGGCGGCAGGCCAAATTGCAGTCAGTTCAACCTAAGAGGTGAACTACCTGGGAATAGGAGGGTTAGTTCCCTGGGGGACTGATATTGCAAGATTTGGTGATGAGCCAAGTTGCGGTCAGTGGTATTGCATCAGGCGCAACACCCAATTTTCTAACAGGAAGCTGCCCATTGGGGGTGATGCGTGATGGATTTGGGAGGGGGGAAGATTTTTGATCATCATGTAAACTGAATTGCAACTGTCAGGCGTTCCGCTGATAGATCAGCCTTCATACCTCTTTGACCATTTGAAATCTGAGTATCTGGCTAATTGCCACTCAAATTAGTTGTGATCAGTTCCATTTCGGTGATCTCAGCGCAGATTTTACTAATTCCTCATAACAGTTCTGCCAAGGAAAGTGCAAGTACCAGAAGTGGGATCCAAAGCTGAAGGGCTATTTTTCAGCGCTCATCTACCACACAAGCGAGATTGCCCTGAGTAACAAGGGGTATGGCCATCCTCCTTGGTACTTTCATGCTCAGGAACAGAAAGGTGGCCCAATCACACCCAGAGGACATTTCTCAGGACTTACACTCTCAAACTGTGAGTTTCATAAGTCTTCAGTAACGTTTTGGGAAACGTAGTGTTTAAGGGAGGATTGGCGGTATGCCCTTACAAACTTCAGGCCATTAAGGAATGGAAGGCCCCAACTGATCAAACTAGTGTACGCAGTTTCTTGGGAACTGGTAACTTCTTAAAGTGGTTCTTTAAAGATCTGTCTGCAGTGGCTATACCACTAACTAGATTAACAGAGAAGATACCCTTCCATTGGGCATGGAAGAGGAAGAAGCCTTCCAAGAAATAAAAAGAAATCTTATTGAAGCCCCTGTCTTGGCTCATTCTGATCCAAAGAAACCATTTATATTGGAAACTGATGCATCCAACTGTGCAAACTGGTGATTTCCTTCTTCAAGAAGGGGAAGATGGCCTGGAACATCCCATCTGCTATTACAGCCATAAGATGCAGCCTGTGGAGACCAATTACTACATTTATGATAAGGAGTTGTTGGCAATAGTGGCGTCCCTCCAGGAGTGGCAAACTACTTGATGTATGCCCGCTGGCCCATCATTATCTGGACTGATCATAAGGCTCTGGAGTTCTATAAGAAGCCACAACGGATGAATCAGAGACAATCTCACTGGCATGTGGAGTTGTCCAATTTTGTGTTCAAGATTAGATACTGCCCAGGCAAGGAGAACTTGCTCTCTGATCTCTTAAGTCAGGACTATGGGTTATCTTATACCACTCATGAGCTGGGCAAAATTAACACTGCCACTATGTTGCCTCCTGACGTTTTTGCATTAATTGAAGATGTTGCTAAAGGAATTATTGGAAGAATTTGAGCTTCCCAAAGAAGAATTAATTTTGGGAAGAGGCTACTACGAGAGCTGGCTAATGAAACCTCAATCAAGTTCAAAAATTTTAGCAAAGAGGATAATGAAATCCATTATTGAGGGAAGATATGAGTTCCAACTGAGAACTTATAAAAGGAGGTGCTAGAGGCCTGCTATAACCATCCACTGGCTGGACATCAAGGAAATACAAATCCATAAAATTTATCATCAGTCACTAATCATTTCCTGGGATAGTAAGAAGCATTAAAGATCATTTAAATCAATGTCTGACTTGTTCTCAGGTCATGCCCCAACGCAATCTCCCCATGGGGAAGTTAATGCCCCTACAAAGGCCCCACAAGCCTTGGTCATCCATCAGTGTAGATTTTATATCTGGTCTATCCAAGTCCCAGGGGAACCAACTCCATAATGGTTTTAGTTGACTAGTTAACAAAGTATGCTGAGTTCATTCGATGTACTACCTAGATTATGTCAAAGAGAGCAGCAGCCTTGTTTTTGGAGGAAGTTTTCTCATGCCATGGAGTGCCAGAGAAGATAATCTCTGATTGTGAACCCCAGTTTGTATCCAAGTTTTGGAACCATCTACTGGACAACCTACATATCAAGCCCTGTCAATCCTCACCTACCATCCTCAGTCAGATGGTCAGACAGAGAGAGTAAATCAGATGCTTGAACAGTACCTTTGTTGTTATGTATCTGGAATCAGACAGACTGGAGGGATTGGTTAGGATTAGCTCAGTACTCATACAATAACCTGGTTCATGAATCAACTGGAATGTCTCCCTTTTTTGCCAATAATGGATATCATCCAGATCTATGGGACCACTCAGTATGTGGACAGAACCCCACAGCAGATGAGATTGCCAGAAATGCTAAGGAGAATTCAAACCTTCTAAAGCAATGTCTGGATCAGGCAGCAAAATCTGAAAAACAGAAAGCATACAAGCAAAGATGGGACAATCTGGGGATAAAGGTGGGAAGTTATGTGTTAATTCACCTCTTGGAACTATAATACCAAAGCGCCACACAACAAGTTTGGTCCTGTATGAATTGGACCATACAAAGTGATCAAACAAATAAACACAGTAGCGTTTGAGTTTTCATTACCAGAAGGATCAAGAGCCCATCCCACTATTCATATTTCCCAACTCTGGTTATTTACACGTCCACTGCCAGAGAAGGCCTTTCCATTCCAACCTGCACTATGTAAATCACCTGAATATGAAGTTGAGGAGATACTGGACAGTAAGTTAGTACGTGGCCAATGCAAATTTCTGGTAAAATAGAGAGATTACCCTATTGAGGAATTGACCTGGCAAATAGCTGAAGACTGCCACCATTGCCCAAAGAAAATCAGAGAGTTTTTATCTCAAAGGGGGTGATGTGATGGTACAGGACATTCCTGACCATCACATTATCTTTATTAGAGATAATACTAACAAAAACAAAAATATTAATAATCTTAAAATAGAAAAAACCAAAATTGGTCAAAAGTATATCATCTGAAGGCTGCTATATATATTCAAGGGATCAACAGTATTTGAATCTCGCCCATCAAAATTACTTAATTAAATCACAGTCTGAACTTAATGCCAGACCACAACAGCAGTTAGAATCAAAAAATGCTCTTTATTATAATGGTTCCAAAATGGAGGAATTGCCTAAAAAAGAGATATTAAAAGAAGTTGATGTCTACCAATTTTTACTCTTAAAAATTACTCAAAATGCAACTTGACATTTGAGCCTGTAAAATAGGCCCTAAATTTAGCCTTTTTGCACCAAACTTCTACAACTTATATTATTTAGTCGTGCTTAATAACTATGACATATATAAATTCCTTAAGCATAATAAGCAAATTACTACACACTTCTTAAATCATCTATCTTCACAAATTCCAGCATATATAATTATCAGACTTAAATAGGGTTGGAGTATTATTTATGACTATTATAAATAAGAATTGATTAGATTTAATCTCTCAATTCTGTGTATTTCAGCAGTTTTTGCTCAATAAAATCTATATTTGAATAACCATTCAATTATTTATATATTTGGACAAATTAAACTATGAAGAACTTATTCTATATGAACTAAGAGACTGAACTTAGTCACTTGATGAGATCCCTTCTATCTCTCTCTTGGGGTCAGGGAGCTCTATTAGGGTTGAGTATCCTCTTAACTCTTCTACATAGATTAATTTCAACACCAACATAGTAGTATACAAACATTCAGAGCCTTCTCTGGGGTGCTTTCAGGGTTGTGGACTATTACTTAGTTGGTTCCACCCAACACTTTTTTCCACTGCTGAAAAGAACCAGTCCTTTACACTAACCACCAATTGCAACTTTTTAGATTTGCACCATATGGAGATCAAGAGACAATTTAGTCTTATCCAGAAGATTCATTTCTGACTCCTTGAATTATATGATACTTCTTCTAATTTTAACTGGGGAAAATCAAGAAGTTGTTTTATAAAATCAAAGAGAATTAATGAGTTGCAGAATCAAATTATTTAAATTAGTAAAGTTGTTGGTAGATACGTTCACAACAAAAATCATTACCAGATTACTACTGCCTAAGCAACGTTACACTAACAATTGGAACAAAGTGTGACAATTATTGGCTCAGTTGAATAAACAACCACACAACTATGAGTCTAGGTTTGATGGAGTAACTGATTATTAGCAGCTCAATGAAGGTGCTAATTCTACCCTACTTCTGAGGGAATGTTAGAGAAGGACCACATGGACCCACTAGCTCAAAAGTTTTAAGGCCCAGAATGTAATTCATGGGCTCTTGCCAATATGAGACAAATGAGTTGGGAAGCACCAGCCATGTCACCAACCACAGGACTGATAATCCCGCTGAAAATCACCCTCTCACCATGCGCCATTTCTTAAATTTGTGACGTATTTGTGGACCAAGGTTCCAGCGATGCTTCAAGAAAGCAGCATAGCCTGACCCCACATTAGGGCTGCAAATGAGGCCAATGCCTGGCTTAGCTCACTTGCTGAGCTCATTATTTTGGCTTCCAATTGAAATAAACTTTTTAAATAAATTTTAAGAAAGTAATATGTTTTTTTTGATAAATTGTGTTTGAGAAAATGAAAATGTATTTCCAGTTGCCATTCCCTCATTTTAAGGCATTTCCAATAGTTTAAAGTATTGAAATAAAACCCTAATTTTGGCTCTCAAGAAACATCCAAATTGTTTTAATAAGTCCCATATCCCACATAACAGCCATTTGGAGGATTCAGGACATCTGTCATTTGATACACCAGATCAGTCCTCATTCGTGGGTCCTCAAACCCTTACCTACCATCACCTTATCTAAAGATTTTTCTAATTGGTCTGATTTTCCAAATTTGACCTCTGATTTGTACACAAATTTGATTCAATATTTATGAGGTCAATATGTGGATCATGATGACTCCAATCCATCACATCACCCCCTCACAAATCCAGGAACTCTCAGATCTTCTTGGGCATTGCTTGCACTCCACTAGAGTTTGCCAGGTTGCTTCCTCTACTGGGTATCCCTTCCATTTCACCAGGAACTGCTAGCAACCCCTGACCCAACGCTCCCCTCAATATCTGCTCAACCTTGTACTCTTGGTTATACTCCTCCCATGGATCAGTGGCCCAGGTCATTCCAGTCCCCACCCTCAAAATCCTCAGAGTTGAGACCCATGAATCACTGGATGGGCCTTTGACCCTTCCGGGAGGTCCAGTTTGAATGCCACCTTGTTAACGACCTGGATCACCTTATAAGGGCCTAAGAACTTTAGTCCAAATTTCCAGCTCTTCACTGGTACTGCATAATTTTTCGCTGCCACTAATACCCACTCCCCTGGAGCAAATGATGGGTCTGGTGCTCTCTGCCAATTGCATATAATTTTTGTCATGCTGTGGCGCGCTTCAGGTTATTCTGCAACTTTTTCCCAATTTCTGTCATTTTTCAGGATAATTCATCCTCCCCCTGACATACTCCACTGTTTGATCCTCCACCCAGCGTTGGATTTGATCCATGATTAGCAAAGAACAGAGACATCCCTATTGACAATTGGTGTGGTTATTATAAGTGAACTGAGTGAGTCTGATCCAAGAGACCCAATCATCCTGTTGATCTGAAATGCAATATTGGAGATATTGCTCCAATATTTGGTTTACTCTTTCCATTTGGCCGTCAGATTGAGGGTGGTAAGCTGAAGCCCAACATGGCCAGATCTTCAAAATTACTGAGAAAACTTGACCAGAATTTCAATGTGAATTGTGGACCATGGTCCAAGATGATTTCTGCTGGTAAGCCATGATGGGCAAAGATCTCATCGATGAAAATCCTCATGGTGTTGTTGGCTGAGAATTTTGAAGTACATGGGAAAAATTTGGCGTATTTTGTTAACTGGTCGACCACAACCATTATCACATCCTTCCCCTGGCTCTTAGGTAATCCTGTAATAAAATCTATGCTAACCAAGCCCACAGCCAACTCAGAATTTGGAGTGGAACTAACTTACCCGCCAGCTGTTTTTGTGAAGGCTTCAAACATGCACAAACCAAGCATTCTGCTACATAATTCTTTATATCCTTTTGCAGGCCAGCCCATATTTATTTTCTGCCACACCAAGTCAATCATCTTCACCACCCCCAGATGACCTGCCAACGGATGGTTGTGTGATGCCCACAGCACTTCCC
This sequence comes from Massospora cicadina, assembly GCA_022478985.1. NCBI lineage: Eukaryota > Fungi > Entomophthoromycota > Entomophthoromycetes > Entomophthorales > Entomophthoraceae > Massospora > Massospora cicadina. The sequence goes on along the minus strand of JAKSZP010008103.1, from coordinate 20,867 downwards.
GCTGCAGCAATGGGTTTGGTACCCATATCCATGAGTTGTGGCATAGAACCCCATTTTTCTTTCTGTATGTCCAATGATGGCTATGCTGCTGACCTTCAGCCATTTCCTCCCATACTCACCTTCTGAATAGCGTCCTCCTCTGCTTATTACAGATCTCCCTTTCCAACTCATCCTCCTCACTTACCATCATTGCAAATTGGTCTTTCCAGAACATGGTCACCGTGTTGTATTTTTCTAACTCAGACTTCTCATATGCCAGCCCCGCATCCCAACTCAACCAATCCACTATGGTGTTACTCGCTCCCAGATGGTATTCTACTCAGAAGTCATACTGGGCCAGCTCCATGTGCCAATGGGTTTGGCGCTGACTCATTCTCCTTGGCTCCTGATTTTATTTCAGCACCCAATGATCAGTACAGACTACAAAAGGGTGATGAGCATACAACAAGTGGTGCTGCCACTCCTGCAGCGCTGCAACCACCGCCAGAAGCTCCTTGTCATAGATCAGGTAATTTGTTTCTGATAGAATCATTTTCCAGCTGAAATAACACACTGGGTGTTCTAACCCATCTTCCCCCTTCTGTAGGAGTACTGCTCCTACAGTGAAATTTGATGCATCCGTTTTGACCACATAAGGTTTCCCAGATTGGGGTGGGCAAGGACTGGTGCTTATATGAGCTTTTCTTTTAATAAATTGAACGCCCGCTCCTCTTCCTCCCCCCATATGAATGGTACATTCCGCGTTAATTGTGTAAAAGGCAAGGCCATCTTTGATAGGTCTTTGATGAACCGCCAGAGAAACTTATGGTCCCCAAAAACTTTCAAACACCCATCTGATCCATTGGCGCCTTCCAGGCGTGTACCACCTAAATTTTATCTGGGCATATCCCTAGGCCTTCTCTGGTACCACATTCCCCAGAAACTTGACTGATGCTTGATTAAGCTTGCATTTTGACAGTTTCAGATGCAACCCTGCCCCAGCTAGCACCTTTAGGACTTCTCGCACATCCCGTACATGAGCTTCCTTGGAACATGAGAACACCAGGATGTCATCCATATATGCAATATAGCACCAGCCGATCAATTGACTGAGTACCTGGTCAATCATTTGTTGGAAGACTGCTGGGGCATTGCGCAGCCCAAAGGGCATTACTTGGTATTGGAACATCCCCAGGTGCCACTTGAATGCTGTGTACCTTTGATGATCTGGCCTCACAGGCACCTGGTTGAACGCATCAGCCAAATTGAGCTTAGAAAGATGTTGCATCCTGTGACCATCAGTAGGATATCTTCCATAAGCGGCATTAGGTAAGGATCCAGTTTGGTAACTGCATCTAATTTCTGGTAATCCACGCATGGCCATAACTCGCCGCTTGCCTTGGGCACTAGTAGCACTGGAGATACCACAGCGGATTTTGATGGCTTGATCAAGCCTTTGCTCAACATGGACTGTATGTGATCCTCTAATGCAGCTTTGGTTTGTTCACTCAGCGGGTACACTGGGCATCCGCAGGGAAGCTCTGACCCTTGCCTGAAATGAAAAGAAAATGTGAATGGCCCAGTAGGGGAAAACGGTGAATCCCTTTTGGGACCAAAGACCCCCACAAAGTCTTGGTATTCCGCAGGTAAGCCCTCCTCCTGCATAGCCTTCAGAGTTCAAGGTCCTACTACCTTCTGGTTACCCACCAGCAACCTCCACTTCAATGGTGGACCCCTTCTTGGGTACAAGGTTATGTTACTGGAAGGCATATCAATATGTGGTCTGAACTGATGCCACCACCGCATCCCAAACACTACAGGGTGGGTCAGGTTCTCAATTGCGCAAAACTTCATCCAAAACCCAAATGGGGCCTGCTGTATTCTCACTGAAGGGCTTAAGCGCCATCATGGCGCCCTTCATGTGGCATCAGCAAAAACTACCACTGATCCTTCCTGTACCTGCAACTTCAAATGATCCACTAGTGCCAGTTCAATAGTTTTCTTCCACCCCGGTATCAATTATGGCCATGGCCCTCTCCATTCCCCCATCTGCATGCATCTCTATGGGGATAAACAGATGAGAATAAAGCAAAGTAGGCAATTTATTTTTAGATGAGTCTTTTATTTGTAAATCGGAGGATGGAGGTCTTGGCATATAGCCTGGGCGTCCTCCCCTTGAACATTTCCCACGTTTCTCAGGGCTGGGTGCCACCTCCCTTGACTGGAACAGTTTCTTACTGGAGACTGTCCCTTCCCTGGTGACATTGACTCCTCCTGTCAGTCCCATGCCAGTGTTAATTGTTTTTTGACTTGAATTGCTAACGCTACTTCTTCTCCTAGCATGGCTTGGACCTTTGCTGCTGCCAAGGCTGACAGAAAATCTGGTTGCAACCCCTGGCAGAACATCTGTGAGAATTGAGAATCTGTAACCTGAGCCACTTTTGCCAGTGGCCAGAAGACCCATGCATACTCCTCTACTGAACTACAGCCCTGGCTGACCATTAATAACACCAACCAGGCCTCATCTTTGGCTTCATCCAGGCATGCCACCTGGTTGACCAACTCTACACACTCTTCCATCGAACTGGGCAAGCTTTCCTGTTCCTCAATAAGTTCTTATAACCATCCTGCCAGTTCTGGAGGCAAGGCATCCACCACCTGGGTGATTTGGAGCGTGAGAGGGGATCCCTCCATTGCTTGTACCAACCGCTCCTGGAATTGGACCCGCGCTATTACCTGGTGAAGTTTATCCAGCACCTCCATGGATAACGCCACCTGGCTGGTGGTAGATTTAGGTTTCACTTGGATATTTATAGTTTGTTGAGTGGACGCCCCCCACAATCGTCCTATTTTGTGCAGCAAAAATGCCAACAAAAATTCTACCATAACCATGGTCAAGACGTCAGTTCCATTCTTCTCTGTTGGCAACCACCTCTTCTTCCTGGGGCCCCCACAAAATGAAGAGGAATGTATTTGAGTTTCATTTTATGTAACACATGGGCTCTTGCCAATATGAGACAAATGAGTTGAGCAGCACCAGCCATGTCACTGATCACATGACTGATAATCCCACTGAAAACCACCCTCTCACCCATGCAACATTTCTTAAATTTGTGACATATTCACAGACCAAGGTTCTGGCAATGCTAGAAGCAAGCAGCATAGCCTGACCCCACATTAGGGCCACAAATGAGGCCAATGTCTGGCCAATGCTCACTTGCTGAGCTCATTATTCTGACTTCCAATTTAAATAAACTTTTCAAATAAACTTTAAGCAAGCAATATGATTTTTATTTTGATAAATTGTGTTTGAGAAAATGAAACTGTATTTCCAGTTGCCATTTCCTTGTTTTAAAGCATTTCCAATAGTTTAAAGTATTGCAATAAAACCCTAATTTTAGCTCATAAGAAACATCCAAATTGTGGTTCTGGAAAGTCCCATATCCCACATAATGACCATTTGGAGGATTTGGGACGCCACTCATTTGATACGCCAGATCAGTCCTCATTTGTGGGTCCTTGAACTCTTACCTACCATCGCCTTGTCTAAAGATTTTTCTTATTGGTCCAATTTCCCAAATTTGACATCTGAATTTGTACGTAATTCAATTCAATATTCATGAGGGCGATGTGTGGAACAGGCTGACCCCAATCTGTCACACAGAAGGACCCAGAGACCTAGAAATTTCTGGGGCCTTTTGAGGACCCTCTTCACATTGAGCTAACCCAAGACAAGGACCATGAAACATGACTTCAAATCTTTTAACAACAATTGAGAGATGGCTTATGAGAGTTAATGGACATTAAATTAATATCATGATGTCAACTTAACCTAACTTCTTATTAGAATTTGCACTGCAGATGAAGACAAACTGAACCAAGCTAAACTCAAATCTCATATACCTACTGATGATTCAATTTCAGACCTGAGGCTGATAAAGGTGTCCATCCCTGAATCACCAGATGGAGGAAGAGGAGATCCAGATGCTATTAAACCAAGGCTACAAATAAGCCTCCTTAGAAATTTAGTAAAATTATTATGTGACAAAGGAAGATACCTCATATGCTCCTCTTCCTGAAGTCCAAAGAGATCAAATTGTTGGTCCACAATGAAATATCTAATGTGTGATAAACTTTATTATTATATAAATATCCCAAGTATTAAAGAAATGAATAATTGTTTTTTGCTCATATAATTATTAGTAAACTTCTTAAGTTTTTAGGATTTTTTGTGAAGTTATAAATTAAGCCTTGGTCATCTTGACAGTTCTATCCCCTTGCTGTATTTTATTTAAAATAATCACGTCCACCTCTGAGCACCTTTTAAACCTACTACTTTGTCCAGCTCTGCTATTCATAGTGTCAACAGAAAATCTGGTGCTCCTTGTCAGGTACTTCCAAATTTCCATTAAAGAGTAAGGATGTAAAATAAAATGGAAAATAATCCCAAACAAAAAACTTACAAGATAACAGGATTAGAGACTTTTAACATTAAATCAGCAATTCTCGCTTTAAAGTATGTACCACTGTGTTAGATACTCTTGAATTTATGGATGAGTATAAAGATGAGGTGCCTTTTGTTAAAAAGCAGATATTGATTTAGAAATCGCCAACCCTATCTCAGTTGTACAATGACTGCTTGATGGTATTTTTGTGCTCAAAGGGCATTCTAGCTGATCCAGATCATCAGCTGTTCCCTCCACAATGTGAGAACCTTACTTAATTTCTAGTTTTCCCACCACCAAATTGGGAACAGAAAATATCAGTACCTTCACAACTTCATCCACTCAGCCATAAATCATATTATGCAAATTTTAGGACTCCATCATCAAGATATACTGCAATAATTGGGCATGATCCAGTATCTTCATTCATCTACCTTTGCATTCTTCCAAATTTTCCACCTCTTTTGTCCAAGATTATTGAAACACTGTCCCAAGAATCATTACATAATTAATGAAGTACAGTGTCAGATAACTTTTTCTTTAATGAAGGAGCATTTGCATATCTACAAAACCAACTCACAACACAAGTGGACGCTACCTTATCTAAGCCTAACTACAGGTCAGGTAGACTATTGGATTTCACTTGATTGTATCTTTAGTCATGAAGAACAATGGGGATGATGTTTTGCACAATTAAATAAAGCCTTACTGAAAGCACGTTGTCATGGATTTGGCATGCCATGACATTGTAAATCTTGACCTCTTGTAGAATCAAGAAAATTTTGATAAAAGTGCAAGAATTATTAACACAAATTGAGTCAAGCTCCAAAAATGGTAATTTATAAATCAAATTGGCTGCAAAAATGGCAATAGCAATAATGTTGCAAACAAAAATGAAAAACAATCCATTTATCAAAGAAATGTAAACCAAAGATGATTTAACTTTAAGTAAGATATTCTCCTGAAGAGAAGATTGTTATTTAAGTAAAGTTGAGAAGGAAAAGAAAGATTTAGGTGCAGAATGGTGAGCCAAAAAGAAAAAAAAATAAAAATGAAAGAAAAATAGTGACATCAAGCAACCAGGAAATTAAGTTTACCAATGCCAATGAAAATTTGGACTCCATCAAAGTGCACAGGAGCTATGGAGCTGATGACCCTGATACTGTGGGCTCCACACACCGCTGTAGTGCACAAATTCAGAAACTTAAGAAAATGAGTGCTCAAGAGAATAAATCAATTAAAGAAGAGACTGCACCAGAGCTTCTGATAAAGTTTCAATATTTTCCTAATCCACTATAAAATTTATCACTCAATTTATCATTTTACATCCCAATTTTAATATTTAGTTTAAAAATTCTAAATTTTATCTAAAATAAACAGTCTATTTCCCAGAATCCTAAGTTTGTCCTTTATTTAGATTTAGAAATTGAAAATAAGTGAAAAGTAGTGACTGTAAGTAACCAGTCTTGAGTGCACTACAGTTGAAGACACTTGTTTTGAAAAGTACTTCTTGTAAGGATAGGTTTGCAAGGAAAGAGGTTGATATAAGCTCCATTGGGTCAAGAGAAGATTCCAATGTACACTGGATTAATTGTAAAGAAGATGCACAGTTGGCATGTGAATGTCAAGTTTATAGCTCTCTCAGGAAGTTTGAGCCTAGCTGGTAAGTGTTAGACCTGTGCAACAGATTACCCCTTTTGACGCCCCAAGTTCAAAAACCTCAGAATCAAGCAAGCAGAACCTGAGGCGGCAAGACTGGTGCTCTTTACAGGGGGATACCAACCGCACAGTTGAGAAGAAAGAGTTCAGAGCAAGTAGAAATGCTTAGTATTGAGACCATGAAGTTATGCTATGGTGAAGCAGCAGGAAGTCTATCTTCAACTGAAAAGAGGTAATAGGAAAGGCTGCAAGTGTTGAAAAAGGAAGACTTGGAGTTGAGGTTGTACCTAGATAAGGTTTCAGGCACTGCTTAATGGGCTTGAGTGACTACTACCCCAGTGTTAGGGTACATACCAGTGACTAGAAAAATTAAAACTGATCTTAAGGGACTCAAGCAATGGGTCCAACACCTTGAATCAAAAAAATGGAATAAATGTACAAAAATTGAATGAGTATGGTGAGCATTTAGAACTCCATAAGATTGTTTTGGATGACTGATCAAAATTTGGAGGAAATTAAAGATCAATTATCAAATAAACCATAGCCTGCTCTAATCCCTTTGTTAGAAACCTCACATTTATAAAATCTGGTGTTAGCTGCACAGAGAGCAACAACTCCACAACATCAGCAAAGTTCTTCAGTTGAGGAAAATTAAAACTAAAACCTTATTTTTAAAACCATGTTCACCTCTGAAGAGGGAACAATAGCTGGGTTTTTACAAATGTACAAGAACAGCATGGATGGCACTAGTAACAAGCAGAAGGCTTGTCACATCCAAGGCTGCATGAGCTATGAAGCGCAGGAGATACTCAGCACTAGTTTATGACCTGGTTTGACCTGGACCAAGGTTAAGGACTTTCTATTACCAGAATTTGGTAGCGCACAGAATGTTAAGGATATGAAGCAAGAGTTCATATTGATGAAAATGGGCAAGATGGAGACAGTTGCGAACTACACCGCTAAATACTACCTTCAAGCACAACAACTATGGACAACAGGGACATTAGACTTACCTACTGCAAAGTCTGTCCTACTCAGTTTTATAGAAGCACACGCAGCCCTCAAGATGCACATGATGCTTGTGGTAAAAATGGCTGAATCTATCAAGGCCATCAAGGAAACTTTACTTGATGTGAAAGGAACTTATATAAGATTGAAAACAAACCAATTACTCAACCAACATGCAGGGTTAGAAAAGTGGTGTACGCTATACAGGACAAGAGTTACAAGCCAAAAGACAAGGACTTCAAACCAGTTCCACAGTATCAGAACAAGGAGTTCATGTGCCATAAATGTCACAAGCCTGGTCACTATTGGTGATCTTGCCAATGAAAGGTGATGAAGAAAAACCCCCTTCACCAAAAGAGGAAACATCTGGAACTATAAATTGGGTGAATCTACACGTGGAAGGAGAGGACAATCACCAAAATGAAGACTTGATGGATGCCAGTCATCATGTCTAAAAGACTCCAGAACTATATCTATACCTGCACAATTATGGGTACATGGATCCACCGATGAGGGATTAAACTCTACATACCTAGCTCAAGCAATGAAGCTCACTCAAGTAGTCAATAGTCTAGAGAAAGGCGAACAACTTGTACTGGACACCTTTAAGAATATCAAGAAGACTACTACACTGCATGCCAAATTGACATTTATGCACCCAAGCAATTAAGGAAATTTGAAATGTCAGCTGAGAACATGCTGTCAACTGGAAATCCATTTTGGAAGAATGTAACCAAAGTGGAAGTTAAGATACAGCGTGTGCATGTACTGGCAGTCCTCAATACTTGTGCCCCAGTCAGTATCATGTCCTCAAATTGATGAATAAGCTAAAATATATTCCAGACATTGACTACCATGTGAAATATGGACAGCAGGACCTGACACCATGCATGCATTAGGGGCTTACTCTGCCTTACACCTAAACTTTGGGCGCATGGTACTCACTGCTACTGCTGTGGTCTTGGATAATGACTACTACAATTTCCTTACCAGCACACAATTTTTATTGGAGTTAAGAGCAAAAATTGACTTTGTTAGCAGCACTATGAGTCTGCTAAACTACTAGATGTCCCTTGTGTTTAAGCTGAAGGCCTGAAATCAAGGAAGCAGCGGACATGTCTGGTCAAAACTGAGCAATCAATCTTTTAGGTGCACTACATAATTTGCAAAAAAGGTGTGAAGCAACTATCTGCTTCAGTGTGCGCCAAAGATGGGCTACCCTTGAGTGCCAATGAATCAATGGAGATTAAGCCAGGAGAACAAAGAGTTATTCACATTGCCATAAGTGTGAAGATCCCCCAGAACACTTTACTCAATATATACACCTGAAAATTATGTGAACAAGAGCCTTGAGTGCTGCCTGGATTCTTTGAGTCTAGTCACAAGGGTGGTTAACCTGGCAGGTAAAACTGCTTTCACCCTAGTGCAGGTTTTGAGTTTAAAACCTGTACTGGCTAGAAAAATTTTCAGTGTGGTATATTTGTCCCAAGGTCAACCCACCTCAGATACTTTTTTTACTAGAAGAGTTTAAAAATGATTTTAGCCATGGACCAAACAATTATGGTCTGTGTAAAGGAGAGATCACCATATGGATACAGGGTCAGCTATATATATTCAAATAAAAGCCATACCACCAATCAAATATAAAAGAGGAGGTTATCACTATGAAGCTTTAACAAGTTACAGACGCTGGCTTGTTGAAGCCCTTGAAGAGTCCATTGGCATTACCTTTCTTGTTGGTGCACAAGAAAATGGCTTGCACAGGGTGTTCATGGACTACTATCACTTGAATAAGATTATGAAAAAATATTCTTAAATATCCCAAGAATTTAAAACACCCTGAAACAGTTAGGCGATTCAAAGTATTTTTTAGCATTGGACCTGTCCAGTGTGTACTGGCAGATGGAACTGTCACCCAAAGACCAGAAAAAGTGCACATTGATCAGCAGCCAAGGCTTTTTCAAACCATCCCGGATGCCACAAGGGCTGTGCAAAGCCCTTGCAACATTTCAACGAACCATGAACCAAATATTTGGAGAACTGAAGACTAAAAGTGAAATAATCTATCTGGAGAATATAAATGTATTCAGTAAAACTTTCAGAGAGCATATCAAGCACCTTTGAGAGGTGTTTATGCAGTTGAGAGAATTGATTCTAAACTAAATTGGAGCAAGTGCACTTTATCAAGAATTACTTGAGTTCTTGGGACATGAGATCAGTGCACAGGGGTTTTGACCTCAAGAAGGAAAGGTAAAGGCAATAGCCAAAATGGAGCATCCAAAAAGTATGAGAGATTTCCAGGTGTTCTTGGGCATGATCAGCTATTACAGACAGTTAATCCTGCGCTTTTAAGACTTGGCTACTCCACTTATGTACCTACTGAACAAGGACTCTAAGTTTGAGTGGGGACTAGAGCAGGACCAAGCCTTTGAGGATCTGAAGAAGAAGTTGGTAGAGGCGCCAATTCTAACATACCAGGACTTCAACGAGACCTTATACCTATACACTGGTGCCAGCAACGTAGGACTTGGTGCAATACTAGCACAACTAGATGAGGAGGGGATTGACCTTTTCATCAAATATAGTTCCAAGGTCTTTACCAAAGCGGAAAGAAACTACACTGTTACAGAGTGCAAAGTCTTGCAGTGATTAGAGCAATGAACCATTTCCAGTTATACCTATTTGAAGTTCACTTCAAAGACATAATGGACCATGCATCCTTACGCTGTCTCAGAAACATGAAGGATCCTGATGAGAGACTAGCCAGATGGGTTGTTCAGCTTCAAGGATATGACTTTGAAATTATACACAGATCTGAAAACAACCATCTTAACGCATCTGGGCTCTCAAAATTGCTTGTGTTCCATTTGAATGTTCACAAGAGCAATCAACTTTATAACCTAATTGGATTACCCAAAGAGGAATGGGAAGAAGAAACTGAAGAAGTCAAATCAGTTTTAAGAAGATGTTCAAAGGACACACAAAGAGTAGATGAAAAACTCCAGAAATTTATTAAGGGGAAATGGTATCCATATATAAACCTAGTGATCAAATGGAAGTAGTGATAGATGCACATAAACACATGGAACATGGATGATTTCAGAAGACCCTAGCCTATCTCTAGGACTGGGTTTATTTAGAGGCTATGACTGATGTGGTGCACCAAGCCTTGGAGATGTGTGTACCTTGTGCAAGCTTAGACATTGTGAAGAATTTCAAGTTTACACCAAATTTCATCATCCGCACCTTTTCACAATGTATCTATTAATGTGGTAGGACTAATAGCAACCACCTCAAGTGGGAACAAGTTTGTAATAATAGCAATTGACAACTTCATAAAGTGGATTGAAGCAGTGGCAATCAAGGCATACACCGCAGGTACCACTGTCAAATCCTTTACAACTGGATTATTACAAGACACGGTTGTCCCCAGATCTTGCTATTAGATAATGGGAAGAACTAGATCTCTGAAGTAGTGAAAAAATTTATGGACTTGGTAGGGGTAAAGCAACTGTTCACTACCTCCTATACACCATCATCAAACAGAAGTGTGGAACAAGTAAATGTGATATTAGCCAGGATCCTCAGGAAGATAGCAGTTAACTACAAATTGAAGTGGGATAAGCACTTACCATCTGCACTGTTTGCTTACTGACTTAGCTACCATAGGGTCATTGGGATGTCTCCTTTCAAGGCGCTCTACAGGAGAGAAGCCACCTTACCTACCCTGTTGGCTCCAATAATTGTCGCAAAATGCAAGAACTTACCCCCTGGGAACTATCAGTAAGAGTTGGCTGATGAGCTCATATGCATACAACTAGAAGCCAGGAAGAACATTGAGCACAGTATTACAAAAGGGCAGAAAGACAGTAAGAGATATGCCAAACTGCCAGAATATGGAGTTAACGATAAAGTATTGTTTTACCATGCTCATGGAAGCCATCTTGAGAAGCTTCACGCCATTTGGACTGGACCATCAACTGTACTGACCAAGAGGAGCCATAGATACTCCATCTGAGAAGATGCCACCAGAATTGTGTTCAACAGAGTCCATGCAAGACAACTCAGATCCTACCCTCAGTCTCATCTTGAAAGGGGTGGTGTCACAGATTTGGCACATCATAAAATTGGTAAATCTTCAACCTCTGGTAGAATCAAGAAAAATCCCAATTGAAGTGCAAGAATTTATTAACTCAAAAGAGTCTAGCTCTGAAAATGGTAATATTAAATCATATCAGCTATAAAAATGGTTATTGCAATAAGGTCACAGTTTAATTAAAAAATGAACCAATCATCAAAGAAGTGCAAAGCAGTAACAATGAAACTTTAAATGAGATACATTAAAAAAGGAAATAGTTGTTTGAGTAACGTCAAAAAGGAAAACAATCAAAATGAAATAAAAATGGTAACATCAAGCGACCAGAAAATTAATTCCACCAATGGCAATGAAAATTTAGACTTTACCAAAGTGCACAGGAGCTATGGAGCTGATGACCCTGATACTGTGGGCTCCACACACCGCCACAGTGCATGAATTTAGGACCTTGAGAAAATGTTTGCCCAGAGAGAAATCAATTAAAAAAGAAACTGCACCAGAGCTCCTGAAGAATATTCAATGTATTCCCAATTCACTATTAAATTTATCACTCAATTTATTTTACATTCCAACTTTCTAGTATATAGTATAAAAGTACTAAGTTTTTATTTTAAAATAAACAGTCTATTTCTCAGAATCTTAATTTTGTCCTTTATTTGGGTTTTCACTTTAACTGAAAATAAGTGAAAAGTAGTGACTGCAAGTAACCATTCTTGAGTACACTACAGTTGAAGACACTTGTTTTAAGAAGGACTCCTTGTAAGGTTAAGCTTGCAAGGAAAGAGGTTAGGATAAGCTCCTTTGGGTCAAGAAAAGATTCCAACATACACAGGATTAATTGTAAAGAAGATTCACAGTTGGCATGTGAATGTCAAGTTACAGCTCTCTCAGGAAGTTTGAGCCTAGCTGGTAAGTGTCAGATCTGTGCAACAGATTACCCCTTTTGATGCCCCATGTTTAAAATTTCTAGAGTTAGGTGAGCAGAACCCAGGATGGCAATAAAGGGGAAACTCTTATACCTTAAAAGCTTTCCATATATATCTGAATGCCCTCTACGTCTAGAAACCATGAAAGACTATCATGATGCCACAGCATCATGTCATCCTGGTAGGTTCAGACTATAAAAGCCATCTAACGTCTTTACATATGGCCCAACATGAAGAATAACATTGTTATATAAATTGGGAAGTTGTGAGGTTTATGGCTACAACAAGCCAAGAAGAAGACGTTCATAAGGGCTACTCTAACCTTTTGCCATTCCACAGGGACCATGGAAACCTGTCACCATGGACTACATTGTTAAAATGTTAAACTCTAAAGGATTCACTGTAATTTTGTTGATAAAGGATTGTTTTACCAATACGGCATAATCATACCTAAAACCACAAGCATCACAGCTCAAGAAACAGCAACCCTATTCATAAAGCATGCATTCCTTCAAAAGTAGTATCAGATTGAGGTTCCCAAAATTTACTTCTAAGTAATGGAGGCAAGTAATGAAAGATATGAATATCAAAAGTTCACTATCAACTTCTTACCACCCCTAAAGTGATGGCTAGACTGAAAGTGTAGAACAAATATAGAACAGTACCTCAGGTGCTATATCAATACATGCCAGAACAAATAAGTTGATTTACTTCCTATGGCTAAGTTGTTATAATAGTCATGTGCACAGTTCCACATGTATGTCACTCTTTAAAGCTAATTATGGGTTTGATTTTACTTGGGATCCTTCTCCTATGGATAATATTATGAATCACACGTCTAAAACTGAATTTATCATATGAGATCTAATCACTATGAATGCAAATGGAACCTTAAATGAGCTTAGAAAACGTATATGGACTATGCTTGCCAGAAGAGAAGCCCTGAGAAACTTTTGGAAATTAAAGACAATGTCTATCTAATGCTAGAAATATACTAACTAACATTACTAAATGCAAGCTAGCCCATAGGAGAGTGGAACCCTACAAAATTACTAAAAGAATTGGTAATATGGGTTATAAAATTAAAACTTCTTGAATCCTGGAAATTACATAATCTCTCACCAAGCCTTATTACATAAAAAGGATATGCATAATTACCCCATTAAGTAGTACATTTAGCCCCTCCAGCTTCACAAAAAGAGAATGGATATGAGTACAAATGGTGAGGAGTTATCAGGAATAAGAGTCATCAGAGGAAATACTCAGTATTTTATAAAATTGCTTGGTTATCTACCTGAGGAGAATACTTGGGAACTTTTAGAGAATTTCAGTAATACCAAAAAAGCTTTTGGAGGAATATCAGGAAAAGAACAAGAAGTTACAAATGAAAAGGGGATCACCTTTGGAGGGAAGTAATATTAGGGCCTCCCTAACATATTTAGAAAATATTGGACAAAATAATGAAGAAAAACTAAATTTTGGTAAATTGTGAAAAATCAATTTTCAAAGAATATGTTTTAAAACCAACTTAGCTTTTCTTTCTCATAACAATCACTTTAGTTACTACAATTCAATTTAAACAGCAAATTTGGATAATCACACACAGGAAATATGGGTAACTTTAATAACAAAAATAATACAACATGGGTGAGTGTCACGGCAAGCAGTGCGCTTAATGGTGCAACTAAGGGCAAGAAACGCCCTGGAGGGGGACCAGGAACCCAATCTGCAAATAAATCGCAAACTCAGACACCATCTGGGTTTATGGTATTTACTGTAAAGCATGCGCAATACATGTGCATTCAAATCAACCAACCTTTGTCAAAGGTGGAACACGGAATCAGACTCTTCCTTGGGGATGAGTCACCAACCCTGTGGGAGAAAACATGTGAGGCACAGCCCTCAATTTTCCCTCATGTAGTGTACATAGTCACCAACAACATGGGCTGCGGCTGGATTGATATTGGTTTTGAAACAGCTGATGAAGCTGATGCCGCTGCAAAAATTTGCGTGGAAACTGCCCTCCCTGAGGGCAAAAAAATTGTGTGCACTGCGCACACCAGATGGAACAAAGCAAAAACTTTGTTCATCTCCTTTGACTCACTCCCCACCAACCTTCCTCATAAGGTAATCAAGGAGGAGCTCCGCAAAGATTTTGTGGCCTATGGAGAAATCCAACAACTTGAATTACAGCGATTTTGCTTAATGCCTGACCTGTGCACAGGCAAAGCTATTGCTGTAATCAATCCCTTCCCAGAAGTGGAAGAGGATTTATCCAGAATTCCCCGCGCAGCAGAATTTCACTTTGCAGATGGGGCCAGTTGGCTGCATTCTAAGTTACACTGGAACGCGCACCACCCATTTGCAACCACTGTGGCTCACTGGGCCACAAGGAACATGCATGCCCTGTAAAAGAGGGCTTAATGGAAAATGATTTTTGTGAAGAAGCTATGGATGAAGTTAATGAAAACTTCGCCAAAATGACTGATGGTCACCACCCATTCTGCTGGGGTGAAGATGGACTATACTCCATCGTGGACCCAGTTACAAGTAAACAGCATAAAGCAGCACAAAAAGCCCACAAGAGAGCAGCGGCTGAAGCGGTGGCACATGCAGAATCCGCCATTAACCACGGACAAATTCAGGAAGATATTTCAGATATTCACCAAACCAACCAATCAGAACAATATGCCCAGGTCAAAAATTTTCACAGTAACCTGACTGAGCCACAAAGCGTCATTAGTCATGCACATACTAAGGAACAATGCAACTGCAATTTGGGTGAAAATGCGGTGCACAATGCAACAAAGTTGAACCTCAAAAATATAAAATCCAATCAACAACCCACATCAAATCAACTTGAGACCTGTGCAGGAAAAGTTGATGCAAATGCAAAAAACCGCAATTCCCTTAAATCATTGGGTCAGATCAAGGGAAACAACAATGACAGTGAAAGATTTGGAGTACAGATGTGGAGCATGGTCAAAATGAGCCACAGTGGGATAGGACCAGAGGGTCCTCCCAACTGCTCCTGAGGCGCCACGGGCACCTCAATGTCAATAGGGACATTAAATATTGCAGGAGCTAGGGCTCATATGTCCCAAGCCAAAAAGCTGGCATTCCTGCAAAAACCTCTTGTAGACATCTTGGCCATCCAAGAAATCCACTGCCTACAAGGGGAAGAAGAATCCTGGTCAACCAGGGTCACACCATCACAATCAGTATGGACATCTCACTGTGGGGTGATAGTCCAAAACAACAAAAAATTTAAAATTACAAATTCATCATCACACTTGCACGGTTGAGTCCTGGTAGCAACAATCACATGCCATGATGAAATAATTTTGTTAGCATGTATCTATGCACCGTGCACTGCAACTGAGAGAAAAATTTTTTTTGAAAAACTTTCTACCCTCACCCTCCCACCAGATATCATCATGTTAGGCGATTTCAACTGCTGGGATAACCCCAATACAGATCAATGGCCTAATCCTAGGGGATACCCACCTGGACACATTGAATATCTCACAATGAAGGCATCTATTGGCTTACAGGATGCTCTTCCTCCCAATTCACCAATCTTTCCCCATATGACAAGACCCAACATATGTGAGGGACTGTTCATATCAATGAGTCATATTGACCACATCCTCATCCCACAATCCCACCACTCAAGAATCTCCAAATTTACAACAAAAAAGATTCATTTTCTGATCACCGATTAGTTACAGTACAGTTAGTGCCAACCCAATCCCACACACAGGTGTCACCTTGGAGAAAGCTTCACCCAAAAAATATAAGATTGCCTGAGATATCTGACTGGGTTGAAAACAAGGCTACAAACCCAGAATTCAAAGCCCCATTCACTTCAGATCCCATTGGAACATGGAAAAATTTCAAAAAGATTTAATCAACAATACCTGACATATTGCATCATGCAAGTACACCGCGGACACAGCCACAATCAAGCGTACCTTGGCAGAACTAGACCACCTGGAAATAAATACTCCGAGATCTGGCTATAGCCCTAATTGGGGACACAAATGGGCAGAAATTTTAGCCCAACTTAACAATCTCATCTTTGAACACCAACACAGGATCAAAGTATTGAACAAAGGTAAGTTCATAAAGGAAGGCGAAACCTGTTTGACATACTTTTTCTGCCAATTCTACTCCCACAGAAACCAACCCATGTGCACACAGGTCTGCAAGACCAACGGCACTGTGGCAACTGACTCTGAGGAGGTCAAGGCGGAAGTACAACGCTATTACACCAAATTATATCGCAATATGCCAACAGATCCACAATAAATTAAAGAATTTATTCAAACTGCCAAGATACAAAGTACACCACCAAATTACAATATACTATCCCTTATCACATGGGAGGAGCTTTGGGAAACAATTCGCGGTGCACCTAGGAAATGCCCAGGGCCTGATGGGATACCCTACAAATTTTACAAAAATTATTTTTAACAAATCGCCCCCTCCTATTGGCGTCAATGAACCAGAGTTTGTTGTAAACACGCCTATTACCAGGAGGCCATGAATCCTACGTTATAACCTTGTATAAAAAGGGTGACAAGTTGGACCTGGCCAACTGGCGCCCAATTGCACTCTCCAACACTGAAAAAATTCCAACAAAAATTCAAGCAGCTAGATTAGATGCAATTGAATCTGACGCCCTATCACCCAACCAGTTTGGGTTTATACCAGGGCGTTCAATCTGGAACAACATACACCCTGTTGCAAACATTTTCCAATCCAAAGCAACTGGTGCCCTGGTCTTCTTGGATCAGGAAAAGGCGTATGACCATGTTAGCTGGCCATACCTAAAAGAATGTCTACATGACTTCAAACTCCCACCAAGATTCATAAAATGGGCGATGCTCCCAACAGAATCTGCAATCATGGCTGTATGCGGCCCTGGATTCCTAACAAACAAGATTAAACCACACAGAGGGCTCAAAAAAGGGGATCCCCTCAGCCCACTGCTATACAATTTCAACTTTGACCCGCTCCTCCAAGTAACTGACTCACGCCTCATGGGGATAACCGCACAAGGACAACCAACAGTCAAGATACTGGCCTTTGCAGATGACTGCGTAGCAGGTATAGCAAACAATGAAGATGCCTGACAGCTGGAACACACTCTAGAGGAATACTCCAAGGTGAGCAATGCATCGCTCAACAAAAGGAAGACAGAAATCATCCTCTTAGGCAAATACACAAACAATTGGGCCACAACATCAGAACCTCACACCAACACTCAAAGAAAAAACCCAATTATATTACCCTTTGCAACACCTCCCACCACCACTCCTGTCTGACACCTTGGAATCTGGCTAGAATCAGGGGGATATGTTAATGAGACAATGGAAAGTAACCTGTTACAATGGGTATCCAAACGCGTCGCCTCCCTCAAGGGAAGAACCCCAGGACTAACAGGACGAGTTACAGTTGCTAACTCGCTCATCCTCCCAATACTGTGGTACCAGGCCCATGCAATAGCCTTCTCACCTACCTTTATAACCTTAATTCACGCGCTTATCCAGGGCTGGCTGTGGCCTGGCTCTCACCCTCCTATATAGATGGAAACACTATTTGGCCCACGCTCAAGCGGAGGCATGGAACTAATAGATTTTGATAGCCATGCCAATCACATCCTAGGTACCTGGACAAAGGAATTTTTGCTCCAGACCTCCCGCAACAACATTGGTCCAGAGTAGCAAGGACTAACTTTGCACAGGCGCTCAAATTAACCAAACCACATAGTCCACCTAGACTACTTTCATACCTTACCAAGCACCCTACTGCAACAGGTCCACATGGAACCTCCCCTCATTTCAAACATATCCTCCGAACTATCCACCATATAGGATGGACCATAGAGAACATGGGTACTATACAGGGAAGGGGACGACCCAGCCCCCAATTTAAATTAAGAAACCCAGAAAACCACCCCCAGAGGGATATGCTCGCAATGACCCCAAGCATAGCTAGGATAGAATACTTAGATATGCTGGACATTCCCTATGATTTAACCACACAGAAAGCAATGTGGAAAATGACACACCACCCACTCCTACAACCAAGGATAAGAGCAAACGCCTGGCGCTGTTTGAGAAGGACCTATAGGATGGTGGACCACTCCAACTCCCTCCACAAAACATGTGCAGTATGTGGAGGGGAGGGATCCCTACATCGCCGCCTAGAAACATGCCCCCCAACCAAAGCTATATGGCAGGAAGTCGCACGCCTGCTCAAGATTCAAAACAAACAGGAATTCTCAATATCAAAGAGTATCTTTACGCTCCAGATCAAGTCACCAATCCCATCTACCCTCCACTCCCTAATAATACCCATTGCAATGTGGACAATACACACAATTGCATTAGATGTGTTTAAGGGCATGGTCCCAACCATTCATGGGATTAATAACAGATTCCATGTCCACTTACTAGAGCACTTTCAAACCTGGCTCTATGAATATATGAGACCAATACAAAAAGCGCTCATAGAATCATGGTTCCCACTCTGGTTCCTCCACACAGACCCTTTCCTTCACACCTGCTCCATAGCAGGGGAAACCCCCTTAGAGTAGTGCACCAACCCCCATATCTGGAAGTCCCGCTGGCAACAGGGGTAACTTGAGTACCCTGGGGTGCCCAATTTTTATATTTCTTAGTTATTCTCTTAGTTTCACATATATTCGGTAATGTCTGTCCCCTGGTCAGCTTACCTCAGTTATATAAAAAAAATAAAAATGTTTTAAAACCAAAATTAGAAATTCCACAACTGTCAAAGGAAGAGAAATTTAGCAAGCATATTATATTTTTGAAGATTTATAACTCATAATTAAAATTGTAAGTAAAGCAATTTATTGGAAGGATTAAAATCAGTAAGTATGGAGAAAATAAACTCAGAACCAAAAATTGGAGGTAATGTGGCCATTGGAAGAATAATTTTTAATTAAGCTTATCAATACTAGCATAAAGTGCAAAGGAGAATTAATGAGAGAAACTAGTATTTAAGTCAAGACTATTTTTATCCTTCCTTGCAGTTAATAACTTAATAAGTATATGAAATTAGAACTTTAGTATCTTTAATCTCTATTATTTGTTTTTAAGAGGCCAACTGGAAACCAAAATTCACTTACAGCATATCACATATGTAAAATTACCAGTATACTTGATCACACTATATACCTCCTTCAGCTGTACATAGCAAACCTGACCCTACTGTTGGGATTTTTTCCCATATTCCCAGCCTGCTAGATTACTAGGGATTGGTAGGGGATAATTCTCTAAGGCAAAGTGAAATTGGAAATCAGTCATCCTATGTTTCAGAGTAAATATGTTTGGTGATTTTTTTGATATTCACCTGGTCATATCCTTTGGAGATTGATCCGGAAAAATGCTTATGATTTCATTAGGAAAAGTTGCTGATGAAATAGGGGCATCTGATAGGGATTACCTATCAGATGTACTGATTGGGATTGGTCAGGTTTCATCACCAACTGATTGGGTATGAATAGCAAGTTTCAAGGCAAGTGATGCCACCTGCAACTAGCAAATCAATCAGTTGGTGCGTGACCTGCCTTAAAGGTTATTGAGTACCATTGCTTAAGCAGGTCACTAGCCAAATATGGTTGGTTTGCTTGGATTAAGAGGAAAACATTAGGGATACGTTTTCTGACTAATTTCTGTTTAGGTCTTAAGGATGTCCAATGACAGAGTCCTAGCCAGGATGTAGAAGACCATTGCTGCTGAGATGAGGATGGGTGATTCAATGGCAACAGCTGCCATTTCATCAAAGAGGTGTCAACCAAGGGTTAGATGACTAAATCCCCAATATAAATTCCCTAGAATTCACTCCTAATAAAAAACATTATTTACAAAAAACCAGAGTTTAGAACTGAGTTATATAGTTCTAAAGTTTTCATCTGTTATATATTTTAGGTAGTAAACTACCATCAGCTTTCATTGTTCCATTCTTCTCAAGGATATTATTGCTGTGTGTGATAATTGAGAGTCTCTTAGTGAAAAGAGTAAAGATCTGAGTGGGGATCTAGAGAAGGAGAAAAAATTGGGGATTGCTGCTGACTGTGTGCTGGACCATAGAGACTGTCACCAGGGAATCTCAGAGAAGATTGGGTTGGACAGAATGAGGGAACAAATCTTTAAATCATGACATCGCAAGTATTTTAAATGGGAGTACTGGCTGAGCGTTGGGCCAAGATACAAGAATCAATACTCAACTGTGGATAATAGTCATCATACTATTATTAACTGATAATCTAATATACTATACAATGCAGACAAATTGCATAAGAAAACAAATCTGTGCAGTAAAAATATTACTAGGGTTGTTTGCTGATAATAATCCAATAAGAAAATTTTTACAAGTTGGTGCTCACTACAGGGGTGTAGTTGAGTTAAAGAATTTATAAGAATGTCATACAAAGATGAATTATGCAAACTGTGGACAGAATTAGCCACTGTGAATCAGAATTCCCTAAACTCAGTGGATCATTGGGAATTTGCAGCCTTGGAAGAATGAGTTACCAAGGTAGAGGAAGGGATAGATAATGGTGTAAGATTTGGAAACAAGTTACTTGGGAAAGTAACTTCATTGAAGAAAAAAGAAGGGGACCTCGTTTGAAAGGTCATATATTTGAAAAATGGAGTGAGAATCAGATCGCGTTTAGTTTAAGAAATTTCAGCACTAATATAGAGCAACTGATCAAACAAG